>JAKLLW010000742.1:0-24671 GCA_022814695.1 Neocatenulostroma microsporum | reverse complement strand
TCGCGGACGTACGCCGTTTGTTGTCTCGCTCATGTCGTTCAATGTCTCGCTCATGTTGAGGTACTGGCAGCTCCCAAGGTGACATTGTCGCAACAGGTTCTCCTGAACATTGTAGGAGGTATAGCAACATCGTTTGTGATCTGTCGCCGGATACGGCGTTCTTTGTCCGGACAATCGACTATCCATCTGCGCCGCAAGTGCTGGCACGCAGAATGCAATGACGGATTGGCGGCGATGTGCACATGTTTGGGATGCTCGATACTAGCTCGGCCTTTGCCGTGGTTGATGAAGGTACAAGTACATGCCTCTACCCATTGATGCACGGAAGAGAAGGAGCGAGCACCACCGGACAGTGGATAGATGAGGCATTGTTCATGCGGTACAACCACGGGCTTGCTGCATGTTTGATCCAATCCGCACTTTGCTTCTGCTACAAATGCTCATCCAATACTAGGTCCGAGGGCGCCTTTCAAAGATCGAACGCCACGTATGCTGTGAGGAAAGTGCCGCGACCGCGCTACCGCTGGATCTTCATCCGGACGAATAGCAGAACCAGCAGGGTCTATTCCTTTGCAGTGAGCCGGCCTTTTATGTACTAGGCTGCGCTTTCTTCGCCGTAGTTCTCTATGCCTTGGTCCAGTCTCCTCGTATAAGCCTCATTCCCCGAAACACCATCCGTAGCGTAGCCTTTAGCGCCCATATCCACCATCACCAGACTTCGAATGATATTCACCAGCCTTGGAGCGCACCTGTCCAGATTGACCAGTGTATCGTCGCTTTCACCAGAGAGCCAAGAAACCAGAGTCCGCATCCGCAAGCGGTGTGTGTGCCGATTTCTAAGTCTGTGAAACGCCGCGGGCATCGCGCTCAAATCTTCCGCTTCGACGGCATCCCTGAGTAAAGTCATGAGGGCCGCTCCCCCTGAGCTTCCCACAGCACGACCGTCAGGAGTAATGACACCCCATAGATTGTGCAGCCGATCGAACTCAGTCTGCATACACATAAGGTAAGTTCGGTTATCAGTATCTGCAGTAAGAGCCTCGACCCGGGTCAATGCGTCCTGCAGCTCAAGTCGGCGCTCTTGTTCGGGTGCATCGGAAGGAGGATCGAACATGGGATTATAGGCGGTATGTCTGATGACATCGATTAGAATGCGTCCAAGCCCTGGCCTGTGGAAATCCCGGAAATCGCCATCGAGGCCGCACATCTGCCGCAAGTCGTCTTCCAGAATATCGATAATGTCTTTCATGCTTTGATTCGGGAATCCATACTCTTCAGGAGCGGCTAGTCTGACAAGTAAAGACCTAGCATTGCGAAGCATTCGTATCTCTGCACGAGTCGCCGAACTCGCCGTGGCACCGCGGCTGCACTCTTGAAGTGCGACGTCCTGTGCAGCGATTAGGCCATCCGAGACGGAATCCAGATGCTGCCGCCATCGCTCAAATGGATCCATGGGGGCCGGCATTCAACGTGATTGCCTTCGGGTACGAAGTTGGACGATGTGTGGGCCTTCGTGGCGAGTCGCTCCCTTCGTGTCGCAATCCCCGCAGGGCCTGGCATAAGTTGTGATGGGCTTTGTGTAGCGGGAACAGCTTTCTTTATGGATCGCCGCATCTTGACGTCCTTGTTCAACCGGCATCTGGGTCGAGTCTGCCGTTATTGCTGAGAGCATGGGCGAAAGTCGCTTGTGCACAGGGCCAGCGCCGCACAGTGCAGCAGGCTCAAGCCATACCACGTGCCAGTGATGTTGGGCTAACGGTGAGCAACGTTCCAAGTCGTGTGTGGATACCTTGAACCACTCAGGCATGGCTCTTCTTAACGTCCTCAAAGACCGCCTTCCAAGCGCCTTTCTTCAGGTCACCGAGCGTAGTGTCATGATCCGTGCCAGGCAGCACTTCGTGACTCACATCAATGACCTCCGCCACACCTTCCTGCTTCCAGCACTTCTCAAAGTACGCTTGCCCGCCTTTCCCAATCATGATATCGCTTTCTGCAAAGAACAGGCGCACATGTAGCTTCGGCTTGCTAGACTCGGCGCCTTGGGTGACATGACGTTGTCGTTCGAGATCCGCAAAAGACCGAACATACTCTTCGTAGTCCTCACAAGCACCCCACCTCCCAGCCCCACCTTTCTTGGTGCAAAGCAAGAACTCCTCACTAGCCGCCTTGACACTCTCCGCGAAGAAGTATTTCCCTCTCAATTTTTCAATCTGCTCAGCTACCTCGTGGTTGACACCGTACTTCTCCGCGGGCGTAGTCTCGCCAGAATCAGTACTACCAGGCTCCGACTGAGTAAAGAGGCTAAAGACAGAGGAGATAAAGCCACCAGACCAAGAAGTCACTGGCATCACGCGATTGTTGACGGTCCGGACGACTTCGTGCCAATTGCCCATCCAGCTTGCTGGGAGTTTGGAGGCAAGGCTCGTTAGGGTGGCTTGGGAGTGCTCGCTGTGGACCCATGGCGCTATCATAGCTGCGTAAGGTACCTTCGGGTCCAGGATGTCGCGGAGATAGTAGAGGGTGTTGAGAGCGTAGATTGTGCCGGCGCTGTGACTTACGAGGCTGACGTGCTGGATGTTCAAAGCTCGAAGCAGAGCGGGTACCGTCTCCAGCCAGACTTGCACGCGGGTGTCGAGGCTGACTGGGGTGGAGCCACCCATGCCGGGCCTGAAACATGTCAGGGACTTGTTCAGCGAGTTTTGGGTAAGACATACCTGTCAACGCATATCACGCGAACGCCATTTTCGTTCGCCAAATGGTCGATGTCCAGAGTATGGTATCGGCTGCCAAACATGGGCACGCAGAACAGGATGACCGGTAGGCTCTCATCTGCGAAGTTGCTTGTCATTGAGTACGTTACTCGTAGTCGGTCATGGGCAGCTGTCTGCGGCAGCCATATGGACTGGTGCAGATGCCTGGCGCAGACGAACTCGATCGCCTCGTCCATGATTGCCGAGCGGTGAACTTGCTCGTACTATAAGTTCTGAGTCTGACGAAGTTACCGTAAAGGAAGGTAAAGATGTTGCAGAGAAGAAAGGGGCAAGGGAGGCAGGAGAGCTTGCCGTGATGTCGAAGTCGAGGTTTATCGCGTTGTCATTGGTGGGTTCGCGCTCGTTCAGACGCCCGGTGGGACTGAAGCTGAAATGGCTGCGCCTCTCTCGGCGCTCTACACGCTGCAGGGTCTACGCGACGATCTCATGGCGAAACGACTCAAATGGTATCGATGGACGGTTTGAGAAAGCTTGGTGCAAGTGGGATAGTTGGGAGAGAGGGAGAGGAGTTCCACAAGCGACGCGCCTCAACCGTGCGCTCCGCACAGACCTGGATGTGATCTGACCGCAGGCTCAAGCCTCTGAACTCCTTCCTCAGACGAGACGAGACAAACATGCTCTGCGATTGTGGATGTGGATAATGACAAAATGCTGTCGAAGGGGCGCTTCAGGGCATTGCAATCTCATCGACTATACTAGCTTGGCACTTCTACGACTACCCACCCAGCCTATCCCCCGAAGCAGGACTAGGAGGCAACGTCCCATTAGCCCATTTTACCGCCTCTGCACCCAGCACGAAGTCCAACGTCCCTCCATTGGCGAACACGTCCTGCCAGGTAACCCAGGCTTTGTCCCATGCCTGCCCGTTCACCTTCAGGCTCTGCACATAGTACGCCGTATCCCCAGTCCCGTCCCCTCCGTTCGAGGTGATCGTCAACGTCCTGCTGTTTCCCAGCTTGATCTGCAAGTACTCGAACCATGGACTTCCAATCAAGAAAGTTGTTTGACCAGTAATGGGATAGAGACCGATCATATTCCATAAGATCCACGTCTGCATCGCACCTGCATCGCTGTTGCCCGGTATACCCGCTGTGCCAGCATTGTAGTACGTCTTAGCAGCTTTTCGAGAGTACTTCACTGACAAGTCTTGGCGACGGACGAAGTTAAACAGGTACGGCGTTGTGAAAGCCGGCTCATTGCTGGGGTTGAAGAGCGTGCTGTTGAAGGCTGAGTTACTTGGGTATAAGCCTGGCTCGAAGAATGTTTCTAGCCGTTTGATGAAGCCTAATGGTCCACCAGAGAGGGAGATCAGATGATGGATATCGTGATGCGCATTGAATGAGTACGACCAAGGCGTATCTTCGTAGTATGGGTCCGGCCAGTAGCAACCGCCGCATTGAGTTGGGTCGTAGGGGTATTCGAAGGACCCATTGGCGTATCTGGGTACCATAAAGCCAGAAGAAGTAAAGGAGCTTTGGTTCGCATTCCAGTGATTCCTCCAATTGCGCGAGCGGTTGAGATACTTGGCCGCATCCGACGTCAGGTTCATCCCGCTAGCGACCTGATATAGCCCAAAGTCGTTCGCAGCATACTCCACCGCCCTCGACACCGCCCGCGAGAAGTTTAAAGTAATGTACCCGTACTCCTTCCAATCCGGCAGCGCCCCTCTTCCCTCCTTCGTACTCGAATCTGGAGCACTAGGGTCATGATTGTTCGGCGGCACGATCTCAGCATCTGTCTTCATCGCTGCATACCAATCGCTCCAATCCACCGAGCCATCAGCGCCCACTCCCTTGACATAAGCATCGGCGAGTACATTGTCGGCATTACTGCCTCCCTGCGTCCGGCCAGTATAGTCTGAGCTCCGCGCATCCGGCAGCCAGCCCTCATGCCTCCAGATATCGATCAGACTTCTGATCTGCTCCTGGTATGCTGAGGGCTGGAGGACTTGCATGAGAGCGGTCCCGCAGCGGAAGAGGTCCCAGAAGGTGAAGATGTCGTCGTAGTAGGGTTCGAAGGAGCTCCAGAGCGGGTTCTCGCCTGTGCGGTTTGAGGGTATGAGTAGCATGCCGTACATATAGCTATAGAGTTGAGTCAGGAGAGTGTCGTTTGTGGAAGTGGTTGTAACGCGGGAGAACACTTGGAGGTTCCAGCGGCTCTGGGCCTGAGCTACTAAGGTCTGGAGGGTGGTGCCGGGTGGGATCTCCGATGCCACGTTGGCACATGCTTGTGCTGACGAGAGGAAGGATATACCAACGCGGGATGTCACCTCCGTCTCTTTGGGGAAAGTGAAGACGCCGCCTTGGCGGTAGGTCCCATCCGTCGTTGCACTCCCACCGTACGAATAGAGCGTGGTGCCGTTGCCGGTAAATGTCTTGCTGTTTGTGGGCGCCTGGTCAAAGTGTCCGCAGAAGTATATCGTCCAGTTCGGTGCCAGGTTCCAACCATTGTTGTAGATACCGTATCCTTCATAGCTGCTACCATTGCCAGTAACACTGAAATGGCCACCCGTATACCCTTGACCCCATCCTAGACCACGGAGGGATGGCAGTACGCGTGAGACGTCGACAACTACAGACGAGCTATTTTCAGGTGGCAAGTTATACTGGTAGAAGCCTGCATGCTCCGTAGCCGCAAGCTCGACGGTGATGCCACTCGTAAGTGAGGACTTATAGTACCCAACTTCCGCTGTGTCATTGACGCTCCGATTCTGACCCAGGTCGAGCAAAGGATTTGGTATACTGCCGACGACAGGCATCTGGCTGACAACTCCATACTTCGGTGCACCACCAGTACCAGACTCGTGCATCATGCTGAAGCCCCAGACCTCGCCAGAGGGTAAGTAGCCGCTGTAGGCGTCTGTAGTACCGTCTTCGACATCTGGGCCAAGTTTGACCATGCTGAAGGGGGCGGGGACGACGCCGGGAAACATGTTACCGCCCCCTTCAGTGCCGAGGCTTGGTGATGTTAGTGAGCTGACGGCTGGTAGGGATGAGGGACTCACAAGAGGTTCACATATTGTGTGTAGTCTGTGGAATTTGTGGAGCTCAGCGCTGCCACTGCACCACTCCAGGCGACCAAAGCCAGTGCCAGCGATGTCAATACCATTGCGACAGACTGTCAAGGTCAGAAGAGGGGGCGTGGTGGTAAGAGAGATGGGGTTTCCTTATGGACGAGTCTCTACCTTCCATCGCGTCCAACACGGATTCGCGTTACGTGAGCTTCTTGAAGCACGTTCATCATGCCCAGATGAAGCATCGCAGGATTCGGCGTGCCTGACAATCCTGCGTGATGCCGGTGCTGATCTGTTGGAAGTGGTGCACGGGTGATGGGAGGTCGTTATGATTGGTGGCGATCGGGAAGTGGAGTCCGAGAAGTCGAGGCTCTGGCTTTCCATCTCGTCTCAGCCTCCATCTTCCTTCCATCCAACGACACAAGAGTCAGCGAACTTCCTCTGAGGATTACGGGCTGCCGACGTCTAACGCTATTGCTGAAGAAGGACGGCGAGTCACACGATAGCGTTGACAATTGGAAAGTTATCACAGAAACTGGACTGCATCTCGGAAAGAACTTCGATTCGCGAACACCCGGCAAGCAGTACAGCAGCCGCCTCATTGGAAGCTAGTCAAAAAAATGCAAGGCTATACAGTAATGTGGCGCCTCGTGTGAGGCCTGAGTCCTAAGCTGCAGGAACACTAGCCAAATGGATTAAGGTGTAGGTGGCCGAATGGAGTGAAAAGTACTACTGCGAATAGTGGTGAAATATTGAATCAGAGGGACTGCAGGCTCAAAGGTGGCACGTGATACGAGCTGTTCGGTCGGACTGAACCAGCTTCGCCCTCTACCTGTGCGCGAGCGGCGAGGCGTGGGGCAGACCATAGCCATCGACGTGTTGTGCTTCGATAAACGATAAAGCTGCGCAAGGCGAACATCATCTGAACGACTCCTTTCCCACGCTCTCCCTACCGCGCTGACCCAACCTAAATGCTGCCAAGAAGTTCGCTCATCCTACGATCCACCAGCCAATACGCTGCCAAGGGTAGCATGGCCATGAAGGAAGCTTTCGTTGCAATCCTGCCCAGTCGCCACATGCTGGCGCTTATCATAACGCCGACCGACTTCTGAAACTCCTCCGCATCGTTGACTCTCGGATACGGGACCTTGGGCACCTCCTGGCCTAGGAACTCGCACATACCTTCCCACCCGTCTGTGATGCCCTTCTCAAATAAGCGTTCTTTTGGAACCATCTCCCGAATGACCCGGTAGTGCTCGTGGAAGCGCGCTTTCACCTTGTCCTCATCCAATACCGGCGGTCGAGCGACAGCAGAAGTGTCCGGACTGCCGAAGAAGCCCGCCCAAAGTGCACGGCTCATGCTGTTGAGGCGACCGAAAAACGGATCGCCAATGATTGCGAAGAAGTGCACAAGCCATGACTGTCGGAAGGGACCGATGGTTCTCTGAACGGAGCTGTACCAAGCGTCGACTGGCCGTGCATTCAGGATGACTTTCGCCTCCGGGTAGGCTTCGATGAGCTCCTGGGCGAAGGCAGCGGCTGGGAAGTCGGTCACCGCCATACAGTCGCCCAGCAGCGCATCCCAGTCTTCTCGTGTGTATGGGGCGCCCTTGCCGCTCCACTTCGCCTCTACCGCTTTAAGCCACCAGTCGCACTCTGGCGGGTTGGAGATGCAGGAAGACATGTGGTAAATATCGTGATAGCCCAGTATGCGTAGAGCTTCCACCATCGCTGTGAAAACAGTCAGTAAGGTGACGCAGAGTGAATGAGACGATTGCTACTTACAAGATGTGCCTGTGCGAGGTAAGCCCAAAACAAGTAACTTCATAGGCACGGTCCGTGCGGACCTGGACTGCCACCTCCAGTCGTTAGGGTCGGTAGAGAAAGGGCGTCCGAAACACTCGGAGTGGGCCATAATGAAGGCACTTGTCGAATGTGTGTATCTGACAAGAAGGTAAGACCGTATCGTACGATGTGCAAGGTATGTGAGTGTGATTTTGAGGTCCGAACATGATGGTGGGCGTCAGAATGGATGCTATGGGACGTTTCAACCGGTACCATGGGTGGAGGAACCCAAAAACATACAAGCGATTCCCGTGTTTGGGGCCTGCTGAATTGGAGAAGCGCATTGAAAAGTTGGACAAGCCCAGCCTTCTCCGCCTTGCATTTGAGGACGTCACCCTATTACCAAGTCATGGACAACCTGTTGTATTCTCCGGCCCAATCACAGAAGGAACCAAGCACAAAATCCGGCCAGAAAGCACTCGAACATCTCATATGGCCATGTCCGACAGGGCCATGGACTCTGGCACCAGAAGGTCAAGGTCTTGAGCCGTGAAATTGCCAATGCCTGGGCGAGATACAAGCCTGTCAAGACGCCCTCGCATTTCGCCCAGGACATACGCAAGAGCAGAAAAGACGCCCTCACGTTCGTGGGGACTCGCATCGTACAACCTAGTATGACGGGTTTGCACTCTAAGCTCCAGTCGGTATTTGTTCAATCTTTGGTCAAGGTCCAGGTCCAGGATGAAGAAACTTGCTGCTCGAATCCCCATGGCCTCCTTTGGCCACTTTTCAGCGCAAAAGTGAATCTCAAAGTGACGAATAGCTTTGAGTTGCTCCGGGCGCAGGTGGTGGTACCAGTCAACAGCCGAAAATGGTGGGAATTGCTTGAGGTGGATCACGAAGGGAAAGCGATAGGTACTGTGGAAGATCTTCAGCGACTCATTACGTGTCGTTCGCGAAACCTGAGTGATAGCTGGCTCGTGTGGCGGTATCGGCTTGTAGTAGTACTCCTCAGCAAGCGTAACACCGTGAATGGGCGGAAGCTTGTAAGGCGTAAGCTTTTGCTCGCCATGTGCTTGAAAATATAGCTCATAGACCCGGTCTCGCAGCTCGACAGGTAGGTCAAGGAAGCGACCGAACCTGGTTCCAGGCTGTGTAACACCCGTATCGCGCTTTCGCAATCGAATGAGGCTGCTTATCCTCTTTTCTCGTGGCCGCCGCTCACTATCTTGCATACCAGGAATGATGCCCTTCATTCTTGCTTCACGACGCCACTCATCCCGCTCTTCCACACAACACTCTTGCCGCACGGGAGCTGGCTTGGACCTGCGTGACTTGCTCCATGGCAATAACGCTCTGTAGCCCATCGCGCGTTCTGACCCCAGGCCAAAGATGGGCTTGAAATGCTCCATGAAGCCATGCACGGCTTGTCAGAAGCATCCACGCTTGACAACACGACAAGGACGCACAGAAAGTGATCTGGTTCCTCGGTCCTGTGCGCGGTATGCCTTAGAGTTGAACGTGCATTAAGGATGCCGTGTTGCGGCACAATTCCAGAAGGTCAAGTCTCTAGGGCATCTGTGATCGATGCCGCAAGCTCGTTGTTAGCATGAGCGATCATACAGCCGTCCCGTATCTGATAGTGCTTTGCAAGCCAATGTCGTTCAGACGATATGGGTGGGCTGTGAGGTCGTGGACATGGCTTGCCTGGATGCAAAGCTCACCTAACCTGCAGGAGATCTGCCGAAGATATTCCGCCGTGCACGTGTTCACCCACGTGTCAAAAGGTTAACCCAGATTCGTCTCGTCTCCAACCTTCGTTCCATCTCGACCCTTGGAAACGATGCGATCACAACCACTCGTGCCAGAGCTTCAGGGCACGATGCTGTCGCTACCGCACCATGCGTTGCTCAACATGCGTTAGTAAGGTCTAATGTTTGATCTTCGCACGCTGCTCGATGGCAGCTCGCATAAGTATGCTCCTCTCGGCCACCAAAATATCTCCTCGGACAGAGACCGCTCGGTACGCAGGAAACGTGTTACTCTGGTCATCATGGTCATAGCACTGGCTGCCTTCGTTGGCTTCGCCGTCACTGGGTATGGTCTTCCCCCAAACGAGCTCAATCTACGACCAACTGACAACGGCGCAGAGCATTCGCCAGACCGCCAAAATACGGAGGCAGCTCGTCTTCTTGTGACACTGTATATCACGGATATCAATGTCAAGACGACATCTCGCACTACTGGGGCCAGTACAGTCCGTACTTCAGTGTCCCATCAGCCATCTCCGACGAGGTCCCGCATGGCTGCAGCATCACCTTCGCCCAGATACTCTCCCGGCATGGCGCTCGCGATCCTACAGCTTCGAAGACAGCAGACTACAACGAGACTGTCCAGCAAATCCAAGCGAACGTGAAGAACTTCACGGGCCCATATGCCTTCCTCACGGATTACGAGTATACTCTTGGCGCAGATCAACTTACTGTCTTCGGTCAACAAGAAATGATTAATTCCGGTACCAAGTACTATAACCGCTATGAAAGGCTGGCTAGTCACCTTATACCATTTGTTCGCTCCTCTGGTGAAGCTCGTGTGGTCGAGAGCGCACTTAATTGGTAAGTAAACGATGCGTAGAACTAAAATCCGCGCGGATGTCATATGCTCATGGTTGAAACCGCATCATTAGGACGCAAGGCTTTCACGCCGCGAGGCTCGCCGATAGAGGTTCACGGCACCATGACCCTGCCTACCCCTATCCCATGGTCGTCATCTCTGAGGACGATGGCTTCAACAACACCCTAAGTCATGACTTGTGCACCGCTTTCGAGGATGGGCCAGACGACGGCATCGCCGACGATGCGCAGGCGAGCTGGATGGACGTCTTCATACCGCCAATACGAGCTCGTCTGAACGCTGCGTTGCCAGGCGCAAACCTATCGGCAAAGCAGACGGTGTACATGATGGATCTCTGCCCGTTCAACACTGTCGCTTCGCCGAACGGCACAATCTCGCCATTCTGCGCACTCTTCACCGAGGAGGAGTGGCATCAGTACAATTACTACGAGACCTTGAACAAGTACTACGGTTACTCGTACGGGAACCCGCTCGGCCCTACCCAGGGAGTTGGTTTTGCAAATGAGCTGATTGCACGTCTTACGAGCCAGCCTGTCCATGATGACAGCAGCACCAACCATACTCTGGACGGCAGCAATGCGTCCTTCCCGCTTGGCAGCCGGCTGTATGCGGACTTCTCACACGACAACGACATGACAGCCATCTTCAGTGCGCTTGGCTTATATAATGGAACTGGTCCACTGCCAAACACCACGATCGTAGAAGCTCCACAAGCCGATGGCTATAGCGCTGCCTGGACTGTTCCCTTCGCTGCTCGAGCCTACTTCGAGAAGATGAAGTGCCACAGTCATCCAGAAGAGCTTGTCCGGGTCATCTTCAACGATCGCGTACTGCCGCTTACGCAGTGCGGCGGTGATAGACTGGGAAGGTGTCCCCTGAGCGCCTTCATTGATAGCTTAGGGTTCGCTAAGATGGATGGTCACTGGGATCAATGCTTCGTTGGCAACTTCACCTCTTAAATGCAAAAGGCATCGTAGCACCGAGATAGCTGAGAGACGCAAACGGTTCAAATACTCCGGCAGTAGGTTCTCCTCATCTCACCTAATTCCGCCAGCGGCGTAATTGTCCATCGAAGTCTTACCGATCCCTGCACACATGGCTTGAAGCCAGAAGGAAACTCCAACAGATCGCCTATTGCATTGTCAGACCAGTCGGTGCAATGGATACACTGCGATTGGACCGCGGTAACCAAAGGGCCAGCCCTACGACGAGCTGCGCGGGGTCTGGCGGGGCATTATGTCGCTGACGAACGTCTATAAACAAGAGCAATGCACGTAGCAACGGTCGCATTGTACTGCCCTTTGGCTCAATTGACGATAGCAGACTATTATTATTATCCAACGCATCACCACTGCTATCACAATATCCGCTGGAATCCATCCTTGATACGCCCTTGACAACAACATCGCTAAGATGGTCAACCAAAAAGCCCAAGAAGCCGTTCAGAAATCCCTAGACGGCGTCACAAGCGACAAATCAACAGGCATACCCGGCCTGGTCTTCGTAGCCATCGACAAGAATGGCGAACAACTCGCCGCCGCCACGTCAGGCAAAACCGGCCTCAACGACAACCGCAAACCCATGACCCTCGACACCGTCTTCTGGATCGCCTCATGCACGAAACTCCTAGCAACCATGGCCTGTATGCAAGCCGTAGAGCAAGGCAAGCTCAAACTAGACGACCACGAGCAAGTTTACTCCCTCTGCCCGGAGCTCGAGAAAGTCAAAGTCCTCCAAGAAGACGGCTCTTTGGTCGACAAGAAGAACCAGATCACCCTCCGCATGCTGTTGTCTCATACTGCGGGATTCGGCTACGAATTCTTCAACCCCAAACTCCGCGACTACGGCCGCCCCCTCGGCTTCGACGTCTTCCACGCAGATGAAAAGGATATCCTGCGTATGCCTCTCGTGAACCAACCAGGCGAGAGCTGGGAATACGGCATCAACATCGACTGGGCCGGTATAGTCCTCGAGCGCGGCACAGGGGTAAAACTCAACGACTGGATCCAGCAGAACATCATGCAACCCCTCGGTCTGGAGAATATAAACATGTTTCCTACCCAGCATATGAAGGAGCATTTGGCGTTTATGCATCAGCGCTGGCCTGGCGATGCCTCTAAGACAGAGGAACGGGATCATATGTACCGCGAACCGATTCTTGCGGAGACTGAGCATGAGAAGAAACACATTTTCCATTCGGGTGGGGCTGGTGCTTATGCGAAGCCCGTGGAGTATGTGCAGGTTCTTGCTGCGCTGTTGAATGATGGGACGAGTCCGAAGACGGGGAAGCAAATTTTGAAGAAGGTGACTGTGGAGGCGATGTTTGAGAATCAGGTTAAGGAGATGGTGCGTAGTGCTGCGTTGGATTGTGAGGGTTTTCGATACTGACGCTTCTTCTTTCCCACAGCCGGACTTCGCCAGACAAGGCATCCCAGCCGCGAAACCTGAGCAGACGAATCCTGCACCAGAGTAAGCACCCTCCACCTCCTTGCACTCGTATGGCGACAAGCTGACTCTCCTGACCAGACTCTACCCTCAAGAAGGCAACCCACCTCAAGGCTGGGGCCTCTCCTTCATGATAACGCAAGAAGCCGGCGCCACCGGCCGAGGCAAGAACACCGCTTGGTGGGCAGGCATCGCGAACCTCTTCTGGTGGTGTGATCGCGAGAAGGGCGTTGCGGGGATAATTGCGAGCCAAGTCATGCCATTCGGTGACCCGCATGTGATGGGCCAGTGGGGCGCTTGCGAAGCTGCGGTTTATTCCGCGCTGTCGTGACTCCCGGCGAAGATTTAGTCTTGGATAGGTCTAGGTAGTCATGTTCCTGCGCGGAGGATTTGCTGTGCGATATCGTCGGCCACTGCTGCGTTAAGAAGGCCGTTATCTACGCAGTCCTCTAGCGCCTAAGAAGCGATAGGTATAAGGGTCAGCGGATGTCTCACAAAGTTTGAAGTGCTTTCAGATATCTGAAACGGCCTCCCGGGGGTTCTACCCATCAGATACGTACCTGCGTGAGCTCGATGGCATCGATCACTGGTTCATCTGCGACAGGCTCGGTATCGTAGAGTGCTTTGCGCAAGCAAGTCACCACCATGCTTCGTTGCTGTGCTTTCAATCCCAATTCACCATCCTCGTCGCTGGCTAGCCTAGCAGCGCCCCTGTAGTACGTCCCCGCATTCTGCGCCAGCGTAGGTGCACTCCTGCGGACGGTATCGCTCAACTTCGCGTATGGTAGTATAGCAATGCTATGTCGTAGCAGCTCAACATCGCCTCGACTGAGGTATACCTGCGAGGAGCTTTGCAGCTTCACAGCTTTCGAGTACAGATCTTGAGCCATCTTCAGCTGCTGCCAGCACATCTCTGCTGGCAGGTCCGACGAGTGCTCGAGCTGCGCCATCACAGACAGGACAAGTTCGGTCCTGGCGCTTGCCTCGGCGCACAGCGCCGTGTGATCTTGTTCCTTGCCTGGGAAGTCGAAGGCGTCCAAGCGGGAACGGTAAGTCTCCGGGTCGATCTGTGAAGCACTGTATTGAGCATCGGTGAAAGCGGCGACGAAGTCTGCCCGAGCTAATGCCAGTGTAAAGCGGGCTGCTTCTTGTGCCTCTTCGCGTAGCAGTGTGAGATAGGTAGGCGACTTGGAGTCGGTCAAAGAATGAGCCATGTCGCCCAATGTTTGTAGCGCATGTTCCTCGGTGATGGTGCATAGTGTTGTGAGCGCTGTTAGCGACGCATGCACCGTGTCTAGCAGATCGCTCGCGGTCACTGGACTCTCAATGGTAGCGGTCTGCTCAGACTCATCAGACCCCGAAGCTGAAGCAGCCTTTTCGTCCGGATCCAGGGTAACACCGCCGTCTTCAGCATCCTCAAAGTCGGCTCGCTGCTGCTCCATCAACATCTCCTGTCTGGATAGACATGCCGATAACAGCTCCAGCGCCTCCTGCAACAACGGAATAGCATCACCATCCTCCTCCTCACCAATGAGCTCTTCAGCCAAAGTACTCAAAACCTGAGCAGTATTAAACAGAACATCAGGGTTCTCCTCATTCAACCTCAAAGCATAACGATGCGACTCTAGCGTCTGTCTCAGCAAATCCACAATCGGAATCCCAATATGCGCCACCAGCGCCGACCTCTGCGTGATCTCCAACTCCAATCTAGCCTTATTATACGCCAGGTCAAAATTCGCCGGATGCTTCTGCAACCCCTTATCATAAATCTCCAGTGCTCTCACATACGCTCGTCCAGATTTCGCCGCATCTCCAGCTCGCCATTTACCTCCAGTCTCCTCCTCGAGGTCGGCAGCATCCTGGAAGTCATCGGCCGTCTGCGGGTTGACGGGCTTGTTCTTCTGCTTCTTCGGCGGGCGGGTGAACTGCTTGGGTTTCGCCATGTTGAGCGAATGTGGCAGGCACGTAGATTTGTCGTCCGGACTGTGCTTTTTGATGCTCAAGTCTCGTGCGCGGAGAATGTTAGCCCTGACAAGCGCGCTTCCGAAAGACTCCGATTGGTCAGCTGCAGAGTGACGCACCACCGTTCATATCGCTCCAATGCCATCGCCAACTCGAGCTCGCCTGCTTGCATGAACAGCTGCCGACGTTCGTGAGAGAGAGCAGAGACCGAGATTGTGCGCATTGGCTGCACGCGATCGGGGCATTGGCGAGCTGCAAGAAAGCGTTTCGAGCGAAAACCCCACCTCGAAAGGCACGAAGGCACGCTTTTGCTGCCAAAGGCCCACCTTCGGAAGCTTCTCGCTCTCGCGCTGTGGCCTGTATCAGGATTATCCGGCCCTTCGTCATAATAGTGCCGTTCAAAACGGAGTGCTATCCGTTCGTTCGGTAAGTAGGTGAGATAAGCCAACAAGTTCTCTCCTTCAACTCCGATAGCGAGTACTACACCAAACGAAGGGACGGCCTCGCACTCGTAGCAGCACTCACAGCGACACTTGCGTACCTCTGGACCTTGACCTTCACAATGGGCCGCCCACCAAACCTCTACTCTTTCGCCTCCACCGACGACCTGGCCCCCAACCTCCGCAAACACGTCCTCGACCAGCAAAACGAAGCCTTCAAGCGCCACGACATCTTCCGCGTCGCTGTCTCCGGCGGCTCCCTGCCCAAAGCGCTAGCCAAAGCGCTCCTAGCCTCCTCATCCGGGAGTGAGGAGGACAAAGTAGACTTCAGCAAATGGGAGATATTCTACGCCGATGAGCGATGCGTTCCCCTCGATCATGAGGACTCGAATCATAAGTTGGTGAAGGAGGAGTTGCTTGATAAAATTCCGGAGGGGATGGAGAAGCCGAAGGTTTTCACTATTGATACGGAGCATGTGGATGATGCGCAGGAGACGGCGGATTTGTATGAGAAGCAACTTGTTTCTGTCTTTGCGGCACGGGATTCTGTTAAACTGCCGCTGTTCGACTTGATACTTCTTGGGTGCGGGCCGGACGGACATACTTGCTCTCTATTTCCAGACCATCCGTTGTTGAGGGAGACAGATGCGTGGGTATTGTCCATTGCGGACTCGCCTAAGCCGCCGCCGAAGAGGATCACGTTGAGTTTACCTGTGGTGCTGCATGGCGCGAAGATTGGGTTCATTGCGACGGGAGGTGGGAAGAAGGATATTTTGAAGAAGATCTTTGAGACGGAGGAAGGGGCTAAGCTGCCTTGTGGACTCGTGAACGAGGGTGCGGGAGAGAAAGTGAGTTGGTTCTGCGATCAGGCTGCTACGGAGGGCGTGAGCTTTCCAAGGAGAGGAAGCGTGATTTGAGACCGCATGGCTCGGTGGCTACTCGAGCGTTACGCTGCTTACGCAGTTGTATGCTGTCGCTTGAAGACGCATCTTCGATAGAGATGATCATGAGGCACATGAGATCAATGAAATGACGGCCGAAGAGATGCTGTCGCTCTCGCCTTTGCCTACACAGTGTTCTCACATGCCCACTTTTCACAATGCCGTCTGTCTCATGTCTCGCCTCGTCCAAGCCGATGTGGAGGGTAAATAATCATCACCAACAGTGATAGAAATAGCACATGTGTTTCGGAAGCAGCCGAGACACGAAACGGCACCTCGCACCGCGTTGATCATGACGAATAGCTTCCCACAGTCTGCGCAACATTGTCGTTTCGCGTCTCGACCTCCGATGAGCGGTGTCGAATATGCCACCTGCGCAGAGCTTGCCGGATTCATGATGCGAAGCGAGTGTCGCGAAGGATTTGCGACTTGAGTCCAATGGCCTACGACGACCTCGCCGCCTTGAGTCCTTAGCAAGCACTTGTTGCGACTCACCTCCTGCGATTACGAGCCACGACGGCGCATTACAGCGACTGAGCATGCTACGCCGCTCTCCGACCCTCCTCCTGATAGCCGGCCTCACGACACTCGTAGTCTTCACCGTCTTCTACAATGTCTCCTGGCGCAGTCTTCCGCAGGCAGTCGGGCTCGGCGACAGATATGGCCCAGATGAAGAGGAGAAGGCAAATGCGATACCAGACTTGAGGACTGGCAGACCAAAGCCTGAAGGTCTCGACATCGGAAAAGGCGCATTCAGAGAGCCAAAAGTGGACTCAAACAGCCCCTACCCAGTAGGCCAGCTCAAGCCACCAGGAGGCAACTACACCAAATGTCTAGTCATCTCCAAGCTTCGCAGGGAGGATGCAAGCTGGATCGACACCGAACTATCCGACATGCTAGCCTCCGGCTCCCTGACCAAAGCCGCCTACGTGGTAGACGACCGCAGCGCACCCCTCCACCCACCCAAAAACAAGGGCCACGAAGTCATGGTCTACCTCTCCTACATCATAGACTCCTACGACAAACGCGACCTAGCGGACATAAGCATTTTCATGCATTTCCACCGCTACGCCTGGCACAACAACGAGCTCCTCAACACCGACGCCGCGCTCATGGTCCGCCACCTCTCCCCCGAACACGTCACACGAGAAGGCTACATGAATCTCCGCTGCCACTGGGATCCCGGCTGCCCTTCCTGGGTCCACCCAGGCAACACCGTCCGCGACCCAGAAAAACAGGAAGAACAACTTCTCGCCGACGCTTGGGCCGAGCTCTTCCCTCTCGATCCCATACCGCAAGTTCTGGCTCAGCCGTGTTGTGCTCAATTCGCCGTCTCCCGCGAACGCATCAGAGCGATACCGAAACAACGCTACGTCCAGCTCCGCGACTGGATCCTCCGAACCGACCTCTCCGACTACCTCTCAGGAAGGGTCTTCGAGTACATATGGCAATACATCTTCACCGCCTCACCCCTGCACTGCCCTTCAATGTCCGCATGCTATTGCGACGGGTACGGATACTGTTTCGGCTCCCCAGAAAACTTCGACAAATACTTCGAGCTCTCCTACCTCAAGAAAGAAGACGAAGAGGAACTTAGAGTCTGGAACGAGCAAGCCGAGATAATCGAGACCGCGCGCCTGGAAAGTAAAGACGGAAGGTTCGACGAAGAAGCCATTATAGAGGTCCCTCCCATCGGCAGAGACAATTTGCTCAAAGATCGGATCGCAGGGTTGGAGAGGGAGATGCAGGGGATGAAGAATGAGGCTTTTGAACGCGGGAGAGATCCTAGATTACGTGCTCTTGATGTTGGGAGGGAGTGGCAGGAGGGAGACGGATACTAACCCGTATATCATGGCAGAATATTGTAGGCCAGTGTACATTGATCAAGGACAATATACCCAAAGTCCATGCACAGCACCTACTCGAGCGTGCACGGTGTCCAAGTGACTCGTAACGACTTATGTTACGACTGCCTATGACAAGGGCCGATGAAACCAGTGATGGCCGGCCTCATGTCAGATGCCTCGAAACTGTCAGGCTCTCAATAGTGGACAGCAGGCAACAAGGAAGGACAAAGATACTGCAGGGCTGGAGAGAATGCCGAATTGCCTCTCACCTCCACTTCTAGATCATGTAAGCCGAGAGAGCAATACAGTAGCCCATTGGACCTCAGCGGTGTCAGAAATACGCAGTCGGCTGCGACTTCTTTCACCAACCTCTATAGCTCATGGGCAGTTACCCGCTCAGCATATCTCCCGAAGCCGGACTAGAGGAGGCAACCTCACACCCGCCCACCTCACTCGCTCTTCGCCCAGTGCGAGGTGCGGTCTCCCATCTTCCGCGAAAATATGGTCCAATGCCGATGTACACCGCTCTGTCGCTATCGCGGAGACCATCTCCGAGTGCTCGACCTCCAATGACCTCGACCAAACATGGAAGTGCCTCGTTAAGCGAAGCAGCTTACTCGAACTCTTGCGGTACTCGGGCCCGTGAAAGGAGACGTTGCCGCCTCCCGTGAAATATCGTAATCTTCAGTCACGAGCGGCCTGGACGGAGGCTTAAAAGTGCTGAATTCGTTTGAAGACCTTCTCGAGATTTTTCGAAGGTCTCCCACCACTCTTATGCTTGTGAGACATCCGGCGGCTGACACAAAGGGCTCTATTGCGGTCTGGATTGGGAGAGAAGCACCAAGCCTCGGTACACTGATGTACTTGTCGGCGTGAGTACCCCTTCTCACAGTCTTGGGCGGAATACCTTAGTCTAGCAGTCAGGTTACGATCAACCGGAGCAACAAAATCACCGGTCGGGAAACCTTACGCGCAAAAACACCTTCTGATGCTGATTCAAACCGAAGCTCAAAAGATACGGAAGAAGATGAAGAAGGGGAGAAAGCTAGGAGGTACTTTCCGCAAAATACCTATCAGTATCAAGGCTCAAATATATATGCCCTCACGAATGTCCCAGTCCATCTGAACGTAGAATCGTTAGTTCGGCGCTTATCACCATCTTCCATCCCCGAAGTCTTGCCGTCCAACTATATGATCACTACCAAGTATGCAGCCACACTATCCAGGTCCTGTGGTGCAGTGGGTCTAGCACGTCCACCACAAAATGGGTAGTCTTCTGGCGAAACAATTGGTTCCTGGTGTTATGGACGTCATCACCTTACACGATGCTAAGGTGGGGCCCAGCTTGTATCACTTCACTCGCCGGCTCCGCCGGATCGCCAGCGTTGTGTGCTTGGAAGACCTACGTTCGAGCTGTAGCAGGACCAACTTTTTGCCTCTTCTGGCTTCGGTGAGGAGTGAAAGGTCGGAGATGCGTGCACGCCCGATCGGTGGAAGAAGATGGGCATATATGTTTTTGATGTAATGCTATCTCCAAGACGGAGTACCGAAGTTTGGATCAATGCCGTACCAAATTTCAAGCCTTTCCCTCGCCAGCCTGCTCAGCTTCCCAGACGCATCTGGCGCACATGCAGTCGCCTCCCAAAGCTCCTCTAGCCCACTCTCTCCGCTCTTTGACCGGCAAGTCGACATCACAGTAATGATTGAGCACCTCCTCGTCCTTCTTAATCCCCGCCTGACTCTTCACAACCCTCCCTTCCTTCCCCTGCCACTCCACTCTCTGCTCTCTCGCCCAGAACTTGATACTACCACCCCACTCCCAGCTAACGTTCGGATCGCAGGAGTGGTTCGCCAAACACCACATGGGGTGCACAGCACTGACCTCCGGCCCTCTGATCGCTCGGCCGCCGAGCCCAGACAAGCGTGCGGAAGCCGTGCCTCGGAACTTAGCGTACAGCGTATTGAAGACCCAGAAGTCGAATTTGGGCTCCGCAAAGATGTCAATGTCCATCTTATCCAGCATCTGGAGTGGAAGTCGGATATTGTAGTCGAAACTGAAGGGCAGCGTTCGTGGGAGGCCGGCGTGATTGGCGTCCGTGTTCTGCAAACTTGTCGCAAGGTCCTTAAGGGCAGGTGTCTGCCAATGCTGAGTGACTGGAAGATTGTGGAAGTCGCCCCAGATGTACTTCACTTCCTTGAGCTCGAGTGGGTGACAACCTTGCGTTTCAGCCAAGGCGAGCGATCGTAGAAGTAGCAGGGCGTAAAGCGAGTCAGCCGCTTCGCTCGGTGGTACGTCTTTGAGCAGACCATCAAGATCGGCTCCACAGACTGCGACATGATAGTTCTCCTCCGCCTGCTCGTGACACTTCTGGCTGCAGAAGACAACCTCGCAATGCGGACACGCTCGTACACTATTGGCAGCAGGCTCGTCCAAGCCCGGAAGATCGGCGGAGCATGCATCGCAAAGGGCGTCCTGCAGCTTGTTGTTCGCCGTGAGCAGGGACGTCTCGTCGAGGATGATCTCGCCAGGAGAGAGGTCTTCTTTGGCAAAGACTCCGAGTTGGGTTGACACAGCCGGCTCGTCGTTTGCAGTAGGGCCAGTCAAAGCAGGAAGGTCTACTGCTCTCACCTCCAGCTTCGGTGCAACTTCCGACATCATGTTGTTCAAGGCGGGCAACTCGTCGAGTCGGTTCGGCTCCCATGCATTCCAAGGATACACTTCTCGCCTTACAGTACCCTGATCAGGCCAGTCTTTTGGATTGGCCTGGTTGCTGAGCTCCGCCAGGTTACCGCCTATGTTCGAGGCAACTTGAGTACGGACTCCCCGACTGATGGCAAGAAGCCATTCGTCATCCGAGTACATCTGCAGGCCTTGAGAGACGTACTTCCATGCAGATTTGAAGCAACCGCACAGCAACAGCCCATGCGCTAACAGACGATAGGCGAGTGGCAAGTAATGCTTCCGAACCCAGACATCGACCTCGACGTCCATGTCCTCCTCTGCTTCACGAAGCCGGCCATGCTTGTCGTTGTGCAGCTCTCCTTTCAACAGGCGGATACGCTCGACCAGAGGGATCTGCTGGATGACTTCGCGCAGTTGGGACCCAGCGAAGTCGTGGTACTCATCGGAAGCATCCTGAGCTGCGTCACAGAGCAACAGAGCCTTGTACGCTGACCCGGCCGCTAGATCCGGGTAGCCCAACTGAAGGAACTTCTGAGACAGGACAATATGCAATGGGATGCAATGAGGTGCCCCTGGAAGATACTGGTCCAAAATCCGCGATACAGCATCAACGGTGGTCTGTAGTTGGTCTTTACGAATCTGCAAGGAAACAATCAGCCTACCTGAGGCACTGTGTATCGGCCGACCGGATTGCAGTTAGCACGCACCTCTGCCAAATGCTGGGTTGACCGCAGAGCCAGCACATCTTGCCACACGACGTCCTGTGTCGCTTCCTTGACATGCTTCTCCCTCAACGAGCCTGTCCCATTGCTCATGGTACGGGACGGCACCTCGGCACACTGAGCTGCCGCTTTCGTGACATTACTCCCGCCAGCATTTCGACTCTGAGCTTCTTTGGGAGTACTGGCTGCTGCCTTTGTAGCAGCGGACAACCTGTAGGACTCCAGGGTAGCATTGAGCCTCTTCAAAGCAGCGTCGACGTCCTGAACAGACTTCTGGTAAGTTTCCATTTTTATGCTCACACGAAGTTAAGACGACCTTCGATCACGATGTAGCGCTATGCAGCTCGCGTTTGAGAATTCTGATCGGTTGCAGTCGAAAGTGCTTTTTGCCAAGATCATCGGGACGGGCCGTCGCGATGTGGCGGTGAGTCCGTAGTTCTTCCGGGGGCAGCGACTTCGGCTTTCTCGATGATCAACTTCCTCCTTCTCCATTTTCCGGTATGTCGATGCCTCGATGCACTAGCGACAGCAGCTCACAGAGGACCCATCTTTCAAAGTCACACGCGCATGTGGAATCTTTGCATCGAGATGTTGTGTGCGCGGCCGGTATTCCATAACTAGCTTCATACAAGGCAACCAGGACAGCACGACGCTGTCATGGAGGTGCTACTGTCCGTGGTTCTGTCTCGATCTCATCCCTCTCAAAAGAAAGGTCGGGAGGACGCCTCGGATATCACTGAGAAACCGGCATGTCTTGCGCGCTCACACGATGCGTTCACAGTGTCAAGATCTCTCAAGTAGTGCGACCCATTTTCAATACTCCGTAAATGTTGGCTAGGAGCAACGCGGCTGATTAGCCATGGCCGCCCAGGAATCTCCTTCTGTGTCTTCCATCGTAGAAGACGTGCGCCATCGGGACAACCTTAAAACACACTCGTCCCCTTTCAGCTTTTGAGTCAAGGCTGACAGACGATACCAGAACGTGGCGCTGTTTGATGGTTTTAGCGCTCACCTTACCTGGTAGTTGCTCGTGCTATACCAGGTCATGAGACGATGAAGAGATTGCTGTCAGAAAAGGCCGTTTTGGGAAGATAGCATTGGCTGGCTGGCCGCTGAAGAGTTGCGGCGACAGGCTCGTCGGATCGTGTCCATGAGCTTCTCTCTAGAAAGGTGGCTCAAACCTGATGTGGTGACTGCCGACCCGGTAGTGATCGGATCGACACAGAAACGGCGAACCTGCAGAAAGCCACACGCGGCAGGCCGCGGCACCACGGAAATAAAGACTGATCTCCGATGGTGGCTTGCGCCATCGCAACATCGACATGATGCCAAAGCTTAACCGGCTGTCACGGCGGGGTCAGGTCCTGCTCACTGCTCAGGCAGCCTCAGGTGCAGTTTCATGTTTGCGAAGAGGCAGGATAGGCAGTTGAGCAAACGTACTTGTTGTCGATAGGCATAATAGGCAACATAGAGTGAAGAGCTGTGTGCTTCTGACTACATTATGTATATCTAATCTGCGCAAATACGGAAGCAAGTGCTCGTAACAATTGCTATCGCTTAAATGGGTATCACAACATCGCTTCGTTACTCATGTCTCTTGATCATTCTGATGCAATACAGACTCAACTGTAACATCAACCTCTCAACCATCTTCTCGAGCAGGTCCTCCGTCCCAAGGGCCAATGGTGGACATACTGCCCAACCTGGTCCTCTCACTGATAGCAAGTATGTCCTCCGACTGCTAGCCTGTAGCATTGGTATTCATGGCCTGCAGCAACCATGTCCCCAACTCTGACCACTTTATCGCCTTGTATGCGGCCCTTGCAAGATTGTGGGTATGACTATTCCGCCTTGAGGTCGAGGAGGCCTAGGCTATATAGCCGTTGTGGTCACGCGGAGGCCGTGCCGTATGGGTGATATTGTCGATGGTGGTGGTAGTGTGGAATGGTGGTCTTCCAAACAATGTGAAAATAGTGTCATGGGCGTAGATAGGTCCGTTTGTGTTGCTTCAGCGGTTGGTGAGGCCGACCATGGCGGCACATCGGGTGCAGTACCAAAGGTTGAGGCCATATCTGACCATGTTACTCTGACCGGTCTTGAAGTCGACGCTGGGTGTCCTTTGGCACCTCGAGCATCTCGCAAGCTCTGGCGGTGAGGCCATGCCGAAGTCCATCATTGATGTAGAGTCTGAGCTACCGGAGGAGCTGGAGTCGTCGCTGGTAACGTGCAATACGTTCTGGATCGGGTGCGGTCGAGGCCTGCTCGCCGGGTGGCTGTGTGCTGCAGACGTCTGGGCCTGCATCAGGCTAGGCGTCCAAGGTGGTGAGATGGCGGTATCTTGTGCGATGTGTGGCTCGCGGTATGCAAGTAGCGGATTGGTTGGGTCTGCTGATAGATGCCCGTCGGTACTGCTGTAGTTGGGTGAGCAGCAAGGAGTTTCGTCGGAAAAGTGCTGGTTGGGTGTTGGTCTGAGGGTGAAATAGCAAGGCTCGCTGGATATAATAGTGTCGAGCGGGTAGTGCATCACAACGGCAGCGTCGTACACAGATGTGGATCGTTGTTGACAGTGGGTTGTATATCGATGATCTGTCGGCAGGGAGAATGATGGTCACGGCAGCGCATTTCAAGACGAACGAGCGCCATCTATAAATTGGGCTGCATCACAAACGAAACCGGCTGCGTAGGCATCGAAGATGTGAGAGGCCTGCACTAAGACCATGCGACCAGTGAAAGGCCAGGATGGGGCGCAGCCAGATCGCCATCGAAAGGTCAGATCCAGACCGGCTTGACTTTGCAGGGAGCTCTCCCCTCGCACAGCCGCGAGAGATCGAGGCTTGTGCCTTTCATCGAGCTAATCAGCAACCGAGCAAACGCCAGCACTTGGCCAAGGCGCTGGGCATTGCGGTCTCGCAATTGGCCTGCCGATCGTTCCATGTGTGAGTTTGAGCCACAGGATTTGAGCCACGCTGCCCCTCGTTCTTCTGTCCACGCGGCAGGTGATACCACACGATCCTGCCACGCCTGCTACATCCTTCGACAACCATCTGGAGAGCATACTTTCATGGCATTCTCGGCGTAGTCGAGTGCGACCACCACCTTCTCTGCCAAGCCTATTCTCCTCGCAACAACACACTGCGACCCCTGGCATGCATAAAAGCCCCACGGAAGGCAGTGCCTGCTGATGTGAGGTGAGCTTCGTCTCGGATCCTCGCGGCGTCCTGACGAAGCATGGCGACCCACGCAAGCACCGGTGCAAGGCTGCCGCATAAGATTCGCAGTCATGAATTACGAGAACGACCAGTCAACCTACAGTAAACCGCTGCCTAGAGTTGCTGCGCCATCGGTAGCATTATTCAGGACTGCAATCCTTTGCAACAAGTTACAGTTTGGCACGGAAGCTCCTTCGGGCAATGCCAACAGAGGAACCT
>JAKLLW010000741.1:0-24683 GCA_022814695.1 Neocatenulostroma microsporum | reverse complement strand
AAATTCTAGAACCGCAGTCCCTTGCAGCAACAGAGACGGCAGCGGGCCGGATGTTGATCTCCCAAGAGACACAGTGCTCCCGTTCCTGGTGTGTTGTGGTGAGAGCGGCGATCAGACAAGGCCTGTAGAGTGGTAAAGGTAGGGACAGACCATATAAGAAATGAAGATGAGCGAGATCTCAACGATGTATAGAAGACATGTCTTACTTTCAACAACGGCCGGCTAGCATGCCTATACAATCGCAGAACCCAGAAACGGTAGCAGTCCTTGGCGAATCACGCACCATCGACGACCTAGCGCAGGACTATGCAGGCGCCACAAGGCGGATATTGGCAGCTTGGCTGCATCCATACCACGCGGCTTTGGCTGGAAGTACGGTCGCCGGTCGGTGGCGCCAGCGAGCTGAGGAGCCTGCATGCCGCTGAAGATGTGATAGCCAGGTACCGGAGTACTGCCCGGTGGGCTTTCTGCAAGTCTGCTCCGCCTTTGAACCCTGCCGATTATTTTCCGCAGGGCGAGCGTGTCGAGTCTGCTGCGGAGAATTGATAGCTTCGAGGCAATTTGAGCTGACTGATCCATGTATTCCCAGGAGCGGCGATGGAAGAGTATTGGCCGACGTGGAATCAGGCATAGCGTCCCGATTACGGAAGCTTCCACTCCTTCGCCGCCCCAGATCGATACAAGGACATTCCACTAATGCTACGCTACGGTAAGGTATAGAGACTGGACCGGAGACCGAGAATAGCGACAATCTGGAGAAATGAACAACGACGATGATGCAGACAACCGCTGTCGTCCCGTGACTTTTAGGTCTCGTCTGCGTCGGCTTCTTGGTAGGAGTTGAGAACGAACGAAATCTAACTCTGTGCTCATCAAGTGTTGCTGTCGACCAGGTTTGATTGATTCGATACCGTAGGTCAGCAAAATCTCCACCACGTTGTTCAGCTCGAGCGAACCAATAAAGCCACAGCGGCTTCCCGGGTACTTTAGCCTGTTGATGCATGAAATTCGCCGCTCCGCACGCTATCATCTGCTCTAGTTCTAGGAGGTAGACCCCTCGGTATTGCTCCGGTACGTTGCTCAGGTCCACTTGTTGCTTCACGTCTTTCCTTCATTTCGCTGTTTGGATGAGTGTTGAGGACTGCAAAACAACGAGGTGGAGCGGCGTGATATATCACGTTAATACTCCTCCGAACAGTCCTGCAATTCCCAAAGACCGTCCCCACCGTCGAGCAGGTGTGCCAGCAGAACGCGTGACTTCTCGATACAGGCAATGCCACCACCCGCCGGCTTTCCGTCCCGGACAGCTTGCGATTCGTACCAAAGCACCAAAGCATGACCTGGTACACAACGCAACGTGCATGCCGTGCCTCTGCCCGTCCCATCACAGCCCCACGGCGTCGTTCGACAGCAATCTGCGACGTCCTGTAACACAAGCGAGCCGCGACGTTACCTGACATCCTCGAGATTACTCATCGTGGGAGTCTTGCTTCAAAGCTCACCATCTGTGCCTCGGTGGTGAGATTTGGATTAGAAGCTCATCAGTACAGACCGCGCGACTGCACATGCACTATGTGAACGCGAATGTGTCCAACGGCAGGTCGTTCTTTCCATTTTCCAACTCAACAGTACTTGAACGATGGAGAGTGCAAAGCAGGTCGCGATCGTTGTAGGGGCATCACGAGGCATCGGCAGACAGGTCGCGATCGGTCTGGCGAAGAATGGCTCTGCGGGCAAGCATTCGTCCAGTCTGAATGTGAATACAATCGCAGGTATTGACCATGGTCGACTGTAGTCGTCGTAGCAGCGAAGACGACATCCGACGCCAGCACCTGCGAACCCTTCCCTCCAAACCCGAACAGCTCGCAGAGCACGATCAATACCGTCGCACGCGAGATCACAGAAGCCGGAGGTGAAGCACTGGCATTACAGGTTGATGTTCGGGACTTCGAGAACACCCAAGATATGGTCAAGCAGACGATCAAGAAATACAAGCGCCTCGATGTCTTGGTCTACAACAGCGGTGCAATCTGGTGGGCGAGCGTGGAGAAGACACCCATGAAGCGTTTCCAGCTTATGCAACGGGTCAATCCCGAGGGCCTCTATGGGTGCGTGCAGGCCTGCTTGCCGCAATTACAGAGCAATGGGGACGAGGGGAGAGGTAGGATCGTCGTGATCAGTCCGCCGGTGTACAGCAGATTCTTGCGAGGCAAGACGGCGTATGCCATGGGTAAGTTTGGCATGAGTGCTCTGACGATGGGGCTGGCGATGGACTTCCAGCGGGAAGGTCGAAAGGAGATGGCTATCACGAGTCTTTGGCCCGCTGCGGTATGCCTAACATGAGGATCCCCAAATCATCACGTGGACTGACAAGACGTCCAGGCTATCGAATCCGCTGCAACGCAGAACCCACAGACCGATCGTTCTCAGCTCCGCAAGCCGACGATATTCTCCGACGCCATCCTCGCGATCCTCAAAGCTCCTACGAACGATATCAACGGCCGATGTCTCCTGGACGAAGACTTTCTCCGAGAGCACGAGGGAATGACGGACTTCAGCAAGTATGCTCTAGTACCTGACTCCACGCCCCGACGGATTATGCCCACCGAGCTTCCAGATCTAAGGGTCAAAGAGCAGGATGACGAGGGGAATAGGATGGATAGCACGGCGCTCCGGGCGGCAAAGCTTTAGGCATGTTCCCAGGGCGGTGGTCCGGTGTTCGGTCCGGGCGTTTGGGCACGCGGCAAGGAGCCAATGTCGGAGACTTCCATGGTGTGGCATGCATACCGCGGCTGGGGGTATCTCACACGCTATCGCCTTCTGGGTGTCAGGTTGTGGTCTGCTCACGTAGAAGGTAGTGTCAAAATAATCCGGAAAAGCCCAAGAACCATTGATCGTCATGCCTGCTAAGTTCGTCAGTATCACTGAAGTAGGCGGCTGTGACTGGATCGAGCAACCTTCTATCGACGACATCGCGAGGTACATTCCAGCCCGGTCCAGCCCGCGAAGAAGCCACATTCCAACTTTAGACGCGCTGTCAACACGGTCTCCTTGCCAATCGATGAATGGCGTTTGGTAAGGTTATGGTTGCAGTGGCATATATGAGTTGTCAACTTGCCAAGAACGATAATCTCATTACCATAACACACCATTCGCTCTCTGCCATACATTACTCTCACTGAGACAGCGGTCTCATCCAGGAATCGAGAGTGCTGCGCCTCTGCCCTTTCGCGTCGATACGCTCATTCGATCTCTTCTTGGACTGAAGCCGGAACCCCAGAGCGATCATTGGGAGTACGAGACGGGACGTCAGTATGCGACGCTCCGGCGCGCAGGCCTTTGTGGCCGCGCTTCTTGTGAGCTTCGCCTCCGCACAATCCACGACGCTTTCAGCAAGTACCACCTACCAGCCAACCGCAACATGGACGATTCCAAACGGTGCCTGCTCGGCCGGCAGTACGCAGACCGCAGGGCCACCAGGCTACTATGGTGGCGGTGTCTATGAAGATCCGTATGGTGACTATTGGGACGTGGACTGTTCTTTGATGTTCCAGGGCACTCAGTACTTCGGCACAGAAACGGGTGGTGTTGGGACTGTGGGTCAGGGTATCTATGCTTGCATCAACGGGTGCGCCAAACGCCAGGGTTGCGTGGGCATCAACTATTTCGGCACAACGACAGGTCCCCAAAAGGGCGCGGGAAAATGCGTGTACGTTGATCAAGCCGAAGTTTGCGATTGACGAAGCTGAATGTGCAACACAGTAATTATTATTACGGCCAACAAGGTGCGCAGGCGTATAACACCACGGCGCTTGACCCCAGCAATACATACACTTTCTACGGTAGCGTCTACATGCTACAGCCACAAGTTGCCGTACAACCATGTCCAACATATAACAACACTTATTGGACCGACAGTACTGGGCAGACATACTTCATCCTGTGCAGTTTCGATGGGCGAGCGGAGCTTAACGGCAACTACAACGGTGCCGCAGGTTCATCGGTCTCGAGTAAGTTTTCCGCTCACCCGTGACGCGGTTGAAGTCCTCGTGTTCGAAAGGGCTGACATATTCCCCATAGCCTTCGCGGCATGCATGGCGCTCTGCGATTCGCTGCCTTCCACCAATTGCACAATGGCATCGTTCACTTACAATAGCGGCACTGAACCGGCCGGTAATGCCTACAACAACCAAGGCACATGCAATCTCCATATAGGCACTGTAAATGCCACTAATACCGACGTTGTCTATGGCACGCAATTTAGCACTTTCGCGCTGGGTTACAAGACGACCTCGCCTACCGCTGTCTCATCTGTCAGTCGAGTCATCCCTTTCAGTTCATGTCTGCTTTGGCTGACAGATATGTAGTCCACGGTCGCCTCGACTGCTACTACGCCGACGACTGCCACAGCGACGCTCACCGAGCTGGCGCCTCAATTCGTCTGTCCTAACTACAACGGGCAGACGCTCAATGAGAACGGCAATTCGTACGTTCTTGGATGTAGTGCGACTGTCCAGGGCGCTTCAAGCGGCAGTGGTACAGCAGCGAACAGCTGGAATGACTGCTTCGTTATATGCGATGCTACCACCGGATGTACAGGCTTTGCTTATGTCGGTGCGGTCAATGGAAACGGGGCTGGAACGTGCAGCCTTCGAAGCGCAGCTCAGCAAGGCTTCCTTTCTAGCGACACCTCCCACATTGGTGCTATCCGTGCTGCAAACTATGTCGCTGTACAAACGACGTAAGCAGCCTAGACACCTCCACCATTGAAGCGTTGCTGACATTTACGCTTGCAGTATCACCACGACAACGACTACCTCGTGCGTTCGATGAGATCTCTCTGGCTCCACCATTGCTGACATCCAATAGGACAAGCTCCTCCTCATCATCTTCGTCGTCCGCGTTCCCGACTACTACTACGTAAGTCTCCATGGCCACTCCGGTGGGCCTACAAGGCTGAAATTCGCAGGACCAGCACTTCATCGTCGTCCTCATCTTCCCGCTCATCCTCATCTTCATCGTCTGCGTTCCCTACGACGACAACTACTACGTTTTCCACGTAAGACTGTCTGGCTGTTAGTGCTAGCTGACCGATTCTGACATGTCTTAGGACCACAACTAGCACTTCGTCGTCTTCGAGCCCCTCTTCCAGTGTATCTGCATCGGCCAGCAGCGCCGCGGCACAGAACGGAGTTACCTACACGGTAACGTCGACATACACTACGAGCTACGTGTCCACCGCCCCAGGCAAGTCGTCCGTACATGCGCTTTTGGATCCAATCCGGAAATCTGCATCCTTGATCTCAAGAACACTATGCTAACCAGAGTCCAGGATCAACCGTTACTTACGTATCGACCGTCGTTACGACATATGTGACAACTGCGACGACAACTGCGACTTCTACGCAGCCAGCGAGCACTAATACTGTAACGTCCGTCCAGTACAGTACCGGGACGACAACTGCGACGACAACCGCGAGATCTACGATCGTCTCGACCCAGCAGACGACAGTTGTCTCTACCCAGCCCACAACGGTCGTTTCGACCCAAGTCTCTACGCAGCAGACGACGGTCGTCTCTACCCAGGTGTCTACCCAGCAGGTAAGGCTACGCCGTCCATTCCGATCAGGGCTATGCCCAAACCTTGTGGCGTGGACCACTTTCTCTGCACTTCCTTCATCTTGCCAGCGAATTTGTGGTGTTCTCGTTCGACGTACAGCATGGGTTTGGGGATCAGTCAAGATACATGCGGGCCAAGATTCTGAGTCCTCGCATAGCTGACTAGTTGGGCGAATAGGTCACAACGACGGCACCCGGCGGTACGACAACGGCACCTGGCAATACAGTGACTGCCACGAATACTGCGACTTCCACTCAGGTTACCACTGCTCCCGGCGGTACAACGACGGCACCAGGTAGTACAGTGACTGCCACTCAAGTCACCACTGCGCCCGGCAGCACGGTAACTGCTACCACCTCACAGCCAGGTAAGCGGTCTCCAGAGGACGGCTCAGAGCCTCGAGGTGTCGAAAACGAAGTTATGCTGATGATCAACAGGGCAAACTGTAACCGCAACAACTTCCTACGTTAGCACTGTAAGTTCCCGTGATTGGCTTGAGGTTAGACATTTGGACTGATTTCCCACAGTATGCGTACACGACAACCGCCGCCGGAAGTACAATCGTCAGCACCGTCGTCAGTACGGTCGTCTCCAGTTACGTTACTACCGTAAGTATCCTCATCGACAGTCTCCATGAAAGATGTCTAATACACTTACTAACATCTCTACCTTCTATCTTCAGGCTCCGGGAAGCACTGTGACTGCCAGTTATGTTACTACCGTAAGCATCCTCACCGGCAGTCTTCATGGAAGCTGTCTGATACACTCGCTAACCTTTCCACCCATTACTTTCAGGCTCCGGGGAGCACGGTAACTGCGACTGCAACTTACTCACCAAGCGGCGGCATGGCAACAACTACTGCAATGGGAACAACTACTGCGGTAAGTGTGATTGGGTGCCTTTGAAGTGAACCGTACTGACGTTGTACTAGGTGAGCGGATCGGCCACAGTCTCGGTCACGGGGACGCAGACTTGCTACATCAACAACGGCGTAACCTCGTGCGGCGTACAAAGCACCAGCTCGTCAGTAAGATCGGTGTGATCTCCACACATGGCAGTGCTAGGCTAACATGAAGTAGCATTAGCTCTTCGGCTAGTAGCTCGCCGTCGTCCTCGTCATCGTCAGCATCGTCATCGGCCTCTTCGTCTTCGGTATCCTCTACGGTCTCGTCATTGTCAGCATCGTCGTCGGGTTCTTCGACTTCGGTATCCTCGACGGTCTCGTCTTCTTCAGCCAGTTCCAGCTCAAGCAGCTCTGGCCTTCCAAGTTCGTCCAGCTCGTCAAGTAGACTTTTATCGACAAGCTCGGCCTCCATCAGCTCCAGTGTATCTAGCTCCGCCAGCTCATCCAGCGGGAGTTCGAGCGCCTCGCCTTCGTCATCAGCAAGCTCGACTTCGGGCACTCTGTCAATATCATCACCTTCTTCCAGCACTACTAGCTCAGCACCTACAGCTTCCACAAGTCAAAGCTTGGCCTGCAACAGCTCACAACAGTCATACGCCTACACCGATCCATCTTCAGGCAGCCAATACCAAGTGCAATGCAACACTACCTATTCTGGAGGTGTATGCCAGACTCTTCCTGAACCAGACATGGCAAGCTGCATCAGCGCTTGCTCATCGAATCCGCAATGCGAGGGTGTCGGGTATGACACTTCGAGCGGCACTTGCTATGAATACTGCAGCGAAACCCAAGGCAGTGGCACTTACTCGCCGAACGTCCAGTTTGCGAACATGCAGAGGCGTGCTGTCGTCAACAATGGCGTGACTTCTGCCTACCAGATTACGACTTCATACTCTTCTGGTAGTTCAACGGTCAGCAGCACGACGTCTCCGAGACCTTCGTCTAGCAGCAGCAGTGCTTCGGCATCGTCGTCATCTTCAGCAACCGCAACCTCGAGCTCGTCTTCTAGCAGCAGCAGCACCGCTCCGCCGCCATCATCATCATCATCATCATCATCCTCCTCCTTTGGTAGTTCAACGGTCAGCAGCTCGACGTCTTCGAGCTCTGCATCTGGTAGCAGCAGCACTGCTTCGCCCTCGCCCTCGTCCTCGTCGTTTTCAGCGACCGCAACATCGAGCTCTTCTTCAATTTCGTCGTCGGCATCCCCTTCGACAAGCTTACGCTCCACTACGACTTCAAGCCTCATCAGCAGCAGCAGCAGCACTGCGAGTACATGCCCACCTCCGACGACCGTTACTGTAACAGCGACGCCGCCCCCAGCGACCACTGTGACGGTCACCGCAGGCAGCTGATCAGATGACTACGGGAAGCGATTTGATGATGGATCTTACGATCTGTATACGAACGGGAGGCCCTCTGATATGATGTAGACATTGGCTTTGGAGCCTGGATGTATGCTCCATGTATGCAAAGTTAGTGAGCGATATCTAGCATTAGACAGCGTTAATCGATTTCTTTCCTATGGAAGCCTCGTTCAAGGCGTCCGACGAGGCTCTCCCTTCGAACGAGAACTCGCCCCCATTTTTTAGCAACGGAAGTTGCCGTCGCCGTCTCCACCCGTCTTCCACTTCCACAGCAGACACTTTTCTCGCAAGCACACTTCTTCCATTCCCCATTCACGTGCATCCACCTTCCAGCCGGCATGCCTGAGCGACTGGACGTGCAGTCGAGGGAGCCCGCTCATCTGCAATTGCCGTCGGTGTATCATCCTCCGCCGTCGATCCTTCACCTTCAATGGCGAGCGGGGCTTGTACCTGCAGGAGGGCGTGTGAGATACGCATGGGACGAAGGCAGGACATTTCTCCGTCTCGTCATAATCAGGGCAGAAGTGCGAGAGTCGCTCTGACATGCTCGAGGGTTGAGCGGTAAGTATTGCTCTACTTTCCTTGTATCTCTTGTCATCTGCTCGGCGGCCGCGAGGAAGATGCATCCCTTGCAAGCCGCAGCATGCCTGCTACTCAGCCTGCCATATGCTTGGGCAGTCAACCCTCGCCCCTACCCTCCAGTGGACGCATACTTGAAAAGCACGAGCTTCCTCGATCATGAGTCCTATCTCGAAGGCTTAGACGACCACCAGTGGTACCTCGACAATATACCATTCATTGACGTACCAGATCAACCGTTGCAGGATGTTTACTATTACCGGGCAAGCGTCATCAAGCGACACATCAAATGGGCTCACGTAAGTACCCTCGAGTGGCAAGTTTGTTTGGGGCCTTTGCTCACACTGCTGTCAGGAGGGGCATGGTTGGGTGGTAACTGAGTTCATCCACCCTGTCTCCTGGGCCTCGAAGTTTCAGACCATCCCGGACTCAGCGCCTCACCATCTCGTGGAGCTCCGATGGCTGCGAGATCCCAACTATGTCAAGAATCTCATCGAGGAGTACACAAGGGGTGGCGTCGAGAAATTGTCTGGCATCACCTATACTCATTACATGCACCGTGCCATCTTGGAACATGCTCAGGCTACAGGAGATGTTCCTTTCCTCGTATCGCAGCTGGACGGTCTGATCGCCATGTACGAGCTTTGGAACACAAATGTGACGCTCGATCCTACCACCGGCCTATACCATCGCAACCCTCTGCAAGACGCTCAAGAGTACAGCTTGCCAGGCTATCTGACTGGTGGCCCTGGAGGCGGGCCCGTGGAAGTCTGGAATGACTTCGGTCTCAGTGGCAGTGAAGGCGGTGGAAACGACTATACCCTTATCTGGCTTGGCCCGGAGACGTACCGTACGTATCGCATTGGCGAACAGGATCCCTGATCCCTTATGAAGGCGTCTACTGACTTTGCAATCACATGTCCCAGGCCCCAACTTCAACGCATACATGGTTGCAGGAGCGCGAGCAATCGCTGAGGTCGCAACGTTAGCTGGCAATGCTTCGCTCGCGCAGACTTGGAGTACGTATGCGGACAAGCTCTACACTCGCATGCATGAGCAGCTCTACAGCGACGAGCTAAATTTCTGGATCGACGTCGTCGAAGGGACAAACTTGCGCTGCGAAGGGCGTGAGCTCATCGCATACTTCCCATATCGATTCGATGTAGGCACGAACGCTACTCAGCTAGCAGGTTTGGAGGCGGCGACAAATACTGAGCACTTCTTGACTGAGTTCGGCCCGACGACACTGGAGCAAACAAACCCTTACTATACTGCTTTGAAGAACACGACGTACTGCTGCCAATGGCAAGGTCAGAGCTGGCCTTTCTCGACTTCAGTCTACCTTGGTACTCTTGCCCGGATTGCTCGCAATGGGTTGAGCAGTGTCATTACTCCGGCGCTCTTCAACCAGGAAATGACGAAGTACACTTTGACAAACTACAAGGATGATGTGCCATACACCGCCGAATCTCACTACCCGACGATCAACATGTGGAGCGGTGACACCACGAATCACTCAGAGAATGTACGAAGATTGATGTGCTGTACCGTTGAAGTTGATCCCGTATGCCTGCTGACACTTCCACCCTGACCACTAGTATCTACACTCGACATATCTCGACAACGTCTTTACCAACCTATTCGGCATTGTACCCACCCTTGGCGACACGCTGATACTGCAACCACTGATACCCAGCAACTGGTCGTACTTCGCCATCGAGAACCTACCATATCATGGCTCTCTTCTCACCTTCGTCTGGGATCAAGATGGCACGCACTACGGCTCAGGCTCATATAGCAACAGCTCCGCAGGCTTCAGCATCTACTCCAACGGCACGCTCTTTCACCACCAGGCCAAGCTCGGAGCGATGAACGTCACCTTACCATTCAATACACAAGACGCTGCGCAAGCCTTAGCTGCTCAGCCAGAATGGCAGAACATCCTTGCCAACCCCAACTGTAAGTCTCCTCACTCAACCCTTCTCGAACACTAAGCTGAATCTGTAATCCAGCGCCTTACAATCTTCCCACCGTTACCGCCGACTGGTGTCTCAACACCAATGGCGACATCTGCCCCTACGAAGCCTGGAAGCTCAACGATGGGCTCTTGTGGTATGATACCACACCCGATAATCGCTGGACAAACAATCAGTCGGAAGTGCCTTACTCCACCATCACTCTTACCCTCCCCCGTCCTCGCAAGATCCACAGTGTCAGCCTGGCTATCTTCGTCGACGTCGATCGAGAGGGGGTCGTAGCTTGTCCTGAGGGCATTAGAGTAGTCGACGGGAGAAGTAATGAGACGGTGGCTATCAAGAATCCGTGGGATGATTGCGTGCCGAATGCGCTCAATACTGTTCCGTTTGCGGCGCCGTCGCACAGTAATGTTACGACACCGGACGCAGGGTATACTGTCGAGACCGATCTGCTGTTGATTACTTTGAGCGATAAGCTGAGTTATACAACTGCGGTCTCGGAGATACAGATCTGGGTTGCGCCCAACATGGGTCCAAGATATGAGGTCGAGGATGGGGTGATTGGGACCTCCATTGGGAGCTATGAGGGGAGGGCTACTGGTCTCAATGGCACGATTGAGAATGGCGGGGTGACATTGCATCAGGGTGCTTGGGTGGAGTTGGCTGATGTGCGCACGGCTGATGGAACGCCGGGTACGACGTCTCTGACTGTCGTTGGAGGCGGTACTGGCACGGTGGAGGTGCAGCTTAATTGGCTCACGAACACTACGGTGACGTTTTCTGGCTCCGCGAATAAGACCATTGAGGTGGGTATGCTGAGTGGAGGGAATGTGGTGACAATCTTACAGACTGCGGGCACGCCGTTTGTGGACGCTATCGTTGTTGGGAGCTGAAATAGTACGGCCTCCGAGTCATGTTAGCTGGCAGGGTTGGGGCAACTGGCAATCACGGAGAAGGAAGTCTTACTTTGCTGATCCTGAAGAGAGCTTGGCAGGCAAGACTTGACTTGTCCAATGTGACGAGACAGCTTGGTACCTCGTATACACTCTGATAAGTCCACCCTTGTGCTCTCTCGCCGTATCGTCTCCATAGAGTACCGGCTTTCTTCATCGATACCAGGGTCCATGTACGACTGAGCCGGGAGCGTTGGCAGGAACTCGAAAGCAAGGGCCCACAGACGTTATTACCGTGTCGTTACACTCAACACATGTAGACAGACAAGCGCTACTGACCAGAATAATGTTGATGGCGGATGTGGATGCGGTCCGATTGGCATGCGCTCTTGCCGGCTTAGCCTGCACCGACAGATAAGGAAGGCACATTCTCATGCTGTTCTTGCTCCGAGTCATGCTGAGTACTGATGTCTTCTATGCAGGCACATGTCGTCGGTAGTTGGCGGCAAGTTCACCCAGATGTAGGAAGAAGCTCTGAAGCGCAGGCCACAGCGTACCTGCCTACACTGTCAACAGCCCCACCTTCTCTACTTCCACTCATCAACACTCCTTTTCTCATCTCTCTTCCAATGACCACACCGTCAGCCAAGCAACCAGAAGACAGTACACACAGCAATACAAGACAAGACTTCCAAGATCTTCACATAAGATACGACACCAGAATCACAAGTATCCACCCCACCGCATCAGCAGCAAGCAGCGAGCGAACATGGCAGACAACCTCAAAGCCTGCCTAACCGCAGCCCTGGATATCCCCAAAGCCCTCGCCACAAACATACTGCAACTCACCCTCTACGTGCTTCCGGACCTCCACTACTACTTCATCATCGCACCCTTATACGGCCTCCTGTACCTCTTCGAAGCTCTCCTCAAGCTTCCTGCCGCCCTTCTCAACATCCTCCTCGCCGTACTACGCCTGCGAACCCTCTGGATCCTCATCGTCTACCCAGTGTACTACGTCGGCCCGGTCTTGCTCTCCTGCACAGCATTCACAGCGATCATGGCCGCTACGTTTCTACTCCTCTTCACCCTCTTTGCCTGGGCATTGCCTCGCCTTGACCCCGAAGACCGGGAGGCGTTATGGGTTGTCTGCACGGCCTGCTCGGTGTCGGCGCACTTTGTGGGTTTGTTGATTATCGGGCTAGAGGTTGGAGATTCCAAGGGTTGTGAGTGGCAGGATTGCTCGACGCCGTGGCCGGCGATCGTGTTATCGACGTTCCTAACTATGCTGGTAATCTTGGCTTGCCTTGCAGCTTTCGTGGTGGTGTTTGCTGCTCTGCCGGTTGCGGTGGTGCGGATCGTCCTCGCCATGCGCGGAGAGAAGAGGCAGAATGGTCTTCCGGTTCTTGAGAAGAGCGCGGTATCTGGAGGGGACGTCAAGAAATGCTGAGTGTGTGAGATCATCTGGGAAGGTGGCGGTGTTTAGTTAAAAGGCAAGGAAGGTGCTGCAGTAATTTCGTGGATGGGGAGGGCATGAACGTTGGCATACGAATGACTGGCAATTAGCTTTGCAAAGCTTACTTAGGCAGTGGTATAGGAGGCTATGGTACTGCACATGATACGGATCAGTAGCGATACATACTGGGGATATGGCAAATGTGCCATCAGGCTCTTCGTACCTCTTGCCTCTTCGTCTTTCTCCTACTGGATGTACTATTCGCTCAACAACGAGCCTGGCACACCGGCCGTCCTGCCTTCGTCTTCGGAATGCGAAGGAACCTGGATGCCTTTCATTTGAAAAAGAGGTGAAGGGAGTCAATAGCTTTATCGAGTGCAGAGGAACCCTTTCAGCTTACCACCATCTAGTCTCTCTAGCGCTGCTAGCACCGTCAACGAGCCTGTTCGATGCGGGCGAAGAAAGCCAAGAGAACACCGCCAACGCCACGCTAAACTCAGCACCACCGTCCATCCCTTATACCTCTTTCTGCATGTAGAATCCACCGCAAACCCAATCCCGCGACGAAGACTTTGCGAGCGACTCCAGCTCAAGCACCCGCTCAACCACCACCAGCAATCACGCGCCTCGCACGCTCGAGCTCCCGATTCTCGAAGATGTGGTCGCCGACGGCATACAGCGCCCTCGCCGTAGCATTCTGCCCGAGGGTGTTGGCCATTGCAGCACACCCACGCAAGAAGCACACCACCGCACCGCTGAACCCGCCGGTACCGTTGATGGCGCCCGCGGTCTGAATGGCCTCAAATGCGAGAGCCGCATCAACGTCAGAATTCTTGAAGATGGCGTAGCAGGCATTGATAATGCAGTCGCCATGGTGCTGCATAGTCTTATCGTGACCGGCTTGGGTGCCAGCACGGATGAGCATGCCGAGGGAGGCCTGGAGATCGGCGGCGGAAGGGTTAAGGGTGAGTTCTTTGGTGAACTTGAATGTCTTGCTTCCGCACTGCAGGGTTCGTTAGCTTGGAAGTAGTAGCAGGTGGTTTGCGGCAGTGGGAATGTCTGCTGCTATTGAGTTGTGTACGTACGCGCAAGGTGTGGACCTCCAGTTCCTGGATGCGGGCAGTGGCCATAGCAAGGTCGACGTTGGTTGTGTTGTTGGACATGGTGAAGTCGGATGCGGGTGGATCTATAAGCATAGTCAGTATCGAGGATGGTACAAGCGCCATTGGCAGGCTGCACTTACTGTTTCGTAGAAAAGATGCAGCAAGCCTACTGCAGACAAAGGCTATACAGATTGTTGTTGATGGGGGTAAATGATGGGGGTAAATAATGCTGTTGTTGCTAGAGATGCCGAAGAAGGATGCGGTAAGGTCGAATGTCGGTGTTGGTACAGAGGTAGGACGTTGTCAATGTGCTTGGTAGAGAGCACTTCTTATAGCAGCCAGCGAAAATGAACAAACGCCAAGAGAAAAGAAGTGAATGCTCTTTCTCGCCTTGTGACCTTTCCGAAACGTCCGAATCCGTTTGCTGTAGGTCCCACGATTGTAATCCATTGTCTAGCCGGCCAATAATATAGAGCGCTAGCGTTGTTAGGAAGCAACGCTCGTTTGCACTACCAGGTGACGAGCATCAATGGGTGGAGTTCGGCGTGCTCGATCACACAATAGTCATTCAGTCCCGCTCGTTATCCAGTGTCGCGAAACACCCTGCTCATAAGCATCGCAGAGCCTTCTAGCCGCTCCAGCAACAGCACCAATTCCACTTTTGCCCGCTTCCAGCCGAAAAAGGAATGAACGTCAATGGCGGAGAAGGCTCCACAGCAAACGGATTTATGCGTTTCAGGATTGCCACGAGATCAGGAATGAATATTCCTCCCATTGTGCGCTAGTGCCGCTCGTTTGTTCGATCGCTACAAGAATCTTCTGCCGCCACCCACCAACATTGCAACATCCATCTTTGTACCAACACTCACCTTTCCCACATTCTTTCCGGACATTTTTGCCGGCATCAACATAGCGGTATCGCCTGAGACAGCATTGCTACCCTCCTAAACGCAAGAAGTATACACTCTCCGACATCCTCACGCTATCCATATCCCTACTCTTCTACAGTAAGTCCACTCCACAATAGCGACCTCAGCGATGGAAGCGCCGGAAGCTAATAGCACTACAGTGATACATCATGAACCAGACTCCAGATCCGCTCGATAGCCTGCCGGCTCCGCAGGTCATAGCCGTGGCCAAGCATCTTAAGAAGCGTGCTGTTCGCGTAAGTGCATACATCCCCATTGCAAGCATTCTAACATTGGGCTTCAGTATTGCCGATCGTTGCACCAATGATACTAACACACAAGTTTTACAGTGCGGCCAATACACTTTCTATTTCACGACCCTCTACCCGCAGCCCACCACTTCCGCCGGTCTCGCCCAGACCTGCGGCCTCCTGGTCCAGTGCGGCCAGACTCTTGAGGGCGCCGCCTCCTCCGCCTTCGCCAACGGCTGCACCAACGCCGCGTACGCTATGTTCGACATCCAGACCGTGGATGCGGTCATCCAGATGCATTCCCAGCCTGGGGCGGATACGGCAGGTGGTAGGAAGGAAGCGGTGGTGTTGATGATGCGTGCAGTAGCCAACATGAACCAGAGCATCGGCGAGCCGAAGGCCGGTGATGAGTTGAAGGTGCTGGCTGATCACGTGTTCGAGAAGTCGGAGAGGGATAGGGCGGCGGAGATCATCACTCAGATGTGGCGTACGAGTAGTGGTACTTATCGGTAGGAGGCCGATGGTCAGGATATCAGAGTTTCGAAAGAACCAGGTCTACATTCCGGGGTTGTGTGGTGGGCTGGCAATACTGGGCGGTGGTCCTGGTATGCTGCGATTTAGCGAGGAGTTGGCGGCGTTCGTTACCTGCTTGTGCAGAAGATTCTTATAGCAAAATGTTTTTAAGGCGTTATGGCATCTCGGCGCCATGTGAAATGCCGTACAGGAAGCGCGATCACATCAAGAACTTCGCCCTCCCCTCCCTAGCACCCTCCTTGACCCCAGCATTGCCCTCCGAATCCACAGCAACAGGACTAGCAGCTCTTCTTGCCTCCTCGTCCCGCAGCCTCCTCTCCTCAGCTTTCGCCGCTGCCTTGGCCTCCTTCCTCTTCTTCCCCTCACTTAGCACATCCGTCTCCGTAACCTCCCTCATGACCTCCTCCCATTCTTTCTCCTGCTCCGGATCCCCTGTTCCCAATGCACGCCTAACGTCAACATCCTCGCCATTCTTGACTTTCTGCACAACTTCGCGCAATAACTCGAGCTTGGCGTCCGTCTTGCGGGAGAAGTTCGCGGTGTCGTTTCGTAAAGCGATGAGTTGAATCGCATTGCTGCCGACGAGGATGGCGAGCAGGATGAAGGTGGTGTAGGGATTCCATTTGCGGGCTGGCTTTACAGGTGTGCTCTGTGCTTGCCCTGATTCCGATATGGGGTCTGTAGAGCGGCGAAAAGGTTTGGGGATGAGAGACGACCAGAGCGAGGGTTGCGCGATGCGTGGGAGACGCGACTCGCTGCGGACTTCGTCGAAGCGGAGGCGTTTGGCGTTGCTGAATTGACGATATGTGGTGTGCTGCTGTCTAGCGCATGAGGCGCAGACGTTGGTGAGCGGTCGGAGAGCTCTTGAGGGCGCCATGATGATATGCGAGGTTGCTACTGCCATTCGGCGCGGCTTGAGGTTGTGCCCGGTAGATCTTCGGCCAAATCGCCGCTAGCCTCGCTTCCGTCTCTTCTCACCTCACCTTGCTCCTGCTCCCCTTTTCCTGACCCTTTACTCTGTACTGCTGTTCTCCCAGCACGAGTGGAACCATCTTCTCACTAGCTACGCTGGCACAGGGGATGCGGGATATACGCTACATGTATGGCAGACCTCAGGGCTGATCTGAAGCTCATGGTTCCAACAAGCTGGACATACAACTTCGTTCAATGCCATACAACAGGCCTGCAACAGTCTTCTATCCCGTGGCGCTAGCCCAGCAAGGCCACTTGGACATTTCTGCATCTCCTGCGTACATTGATGTTGGGCGCCATGGCTACGAATCCTGAGGATTGCAATGCAGTATGGCCTCCTTGACTGGACATCCTAAAGTCCGGCAGAGACGCCCCTTGAAGGCTTCAAGATACAAATTACACAGCTGATGGAGGTATCATATAATGTGTTCAGGGGTCATATTGTACGGATGGTCATCGCGTAAGCGCGGTGAGCCTGAACATCCGGTTCTTCGGCTGTACTTCAGGTACGGTCCTTATCCGGTTTCTACAGCGACCTACTTGCCGACTGGTCAACGGGTACGCTTACGAGATGACCATCCGTACGAAATGACCCTTGAACACGTTACTGTCTGCTGGCTTCCCAGGCCAGAGACGTTGAACGCACACCCACCTGAGTCCGCCAGCGTGTGCATCCTCGTCTGCCAGCGCAACCACCACGTCTGACCGGTGCGGATTGAGACAAGATGCGTTTCCGCGCACCTTGTGGAGCCTTCCAGACCCGGCGGCGACCTCTTCCAGCCGTCTGGAAGATCATTCATTTACAATGACGCTCGTGCTTTCCATATTGAGACGCACAAGGAAAAATAAGGCCCGGGAACCCATCCGGCCGAGCTCCAAGGTCCACCCGGCTCATCCGCGCGTCATCTGGTGTTGCAAGATACCTGATTATGCGCAGAGTGGAGCCTGCCAGCCCCGTCGGCGACCGCTCCGGTCGATCTGAAACAGCATTCACTCCGATCCGCGCTAGCGTAAGCCCTCCTGCGCACGAGTGGCCAATGAACGGTAACGCCTGAAGCTCCATTTGCTTGCTCGAACAATGGCCATCCGGTCCGTCAATGGCTGGACCTCCGTTTGCTTGACCACACAATGGTTATCCGGTCCTTCAATGCCTTCGCTGGTCATCTGGTGTTGCACGTTACCTGATAATGCGCGGTGTGGATCCTTCTGGCCCCGTCGGCGGCCTTTTCCAGGACGTTCACTCCGCTTAGCGCCACTGCTTGCCTGCTACGAGACGAAGAAGGAATGCACGAGAGTGGCGGAGGACCCACAACAAACGGATTCGTGGTGTTTCAGGATTGCCACGAGACATCAATGAATGTTCACTCCATTGTGCGCTAGTTCTGCTGGTTTCTGCTGGTTGCTATAAGAACCTTCCGCCACCCACCTGTTTGACGACATCCACCTCTGTACCAACACCGACCTCTGCATCCTTCTCCGACATCCTTACCGATATCGACATACCGCTTCCTCCTACGATACCACCATACTACACCAAGAACAGAAGAGTATATACTCTCATACGCTACCAACCTCAAAAACATCCCATTTTCCCAGCAGTAAGTTATGCCCTATGCCATTCAATACCACGGCACAGATTGCTAACAATGCCGCAGAGATCAAGCAATGGCAAACATCAACTTCAACCCGACCACCCTCGCCGAAGCAATGCAGACCATCGGCCAGCTGCAGACTGTCAACCAGTACCAACGGGATATCATCAACAACACTCTCGTTAAGCGTACCGTCCTCGTAGGTCTTTTCCTTCATTCCCACGGAATCCCACCTCAGGCAGAAGGCTTTGCGGCATGGTACCGCTTGCTAGCATACCACCCCTAACCCATACATTGACGAGCAGTATACTGACATCTCATCGCAGGCTGGATCGAGAACCTTCAGCTGCACGTACATCCGGCCGCAACCAGTCAACGCCGCGGCCGACAGACCGTGCGGCGGGCTCGTCCGCGGCGGCGAGATCATGCTGGGTATCGACACTACGGCTGCACTCAGCATGGCCCACCACGGCACGGCTGTGATGAACATGGCATACGGCATGTACGACGCCACCACGGTCGACGCCCAGAGGCACTCCTACAAGCAGGATCTCGATGCCGCTCAGGTCACTGCGGGCAGTTTCGGTATGGGCGCTGCGGTGGTCAATGTGATGCGCGCTGAGTATCACATCCGTCGTACTCTCGGCGAGGCGGGCGCTGCGGATGAGGTGAAGGCTCTTGCTTTGCATATCTTCGGGCAGAAGGAGCTGGATCGGGCTGAGGCGGAGGTGAGGCGTAACCCGTAGAGTAGGTGCGCGGGCAAGAAGTAAAGATCTTCGTACCGGGGTGTTGCGGTGGGCTGCTATTACTTGGCGGTGGTGTTGATACTGAGATTAGCGATGGCGTTGGCGGTGTTGCCTGTTTCTCTGCTTTCCATGGCCTGGCGTAGATGGCTACGAGTGCTTACAGCTGCATGAGCGAGCGGCGTCCCGGCGAGGATGCTGTGAGCTTAGCACGGCGGCTACATACAGTCTCCAGCTTTCTCGCACCGAACAGGCTCGCTGATGGTGCTGGTGTTGCATACACAGGCGCTGGAGATGCCTAGATAGCGGTAAGAATGCTCCTTCAACAAATGGCGCCTTTGGCTTCCTGACTGCTCTTGCTTACAGTATTTTCCGCACCTCCATCGGTGCAGACTGGCTCCAGCGAATGTAATACCTCCTAGGCACTTAACATTGTTTCCTACATCTAATCGACTCCGAAGTTGGATCACGGACGTCTCTACTCTCAGCCTCTTCGCCCTGCATCATGCTGCGGTATGGTCTATCAATATACTGATGCTACATTGCAGTTTTGGAGCGCGCACCTGTAATCGAAAGAGAGTACAGAAGTCTAAAGGGATCAGCTCTACACTCCGAAGCTGTGTAATGGGCTCAAGAATTAATATTGCAGGGCGGTGGTCCTAGTATGTTGAATGTTCTGAACTGGCCAGGTGTTGGTGATGTCTGTTTTCCTGCTTTGGCAAGAGTGGCGTGTAGAAAGACAAAGGCGTATATGGCGGTATGGTGACTCTCGGATAATTCGAGCAGCTTGGCATGGAGATATGGCTCACTTTCGTCAGGATGTAGCAAGAGTTGTATTCGCATCCTCCGCTCAGCGACACTGTTATAAGCTACCGAATCGTCGATGGGGACCAAGACGGGCTGGCAGTTAGATGTTCAGTAAGTCGCCGCAGATACGATCAAGAGACGTCTGAGGCTGTACGGAGAGGGACATGCACCGACCGCGCGGCATCAGCTCCTCCACATTCTGTCACATGCTGCAAACGAATGTGTGGTCCGACTACCCTGCGACCTTTGCTGCGACCTTTGAATGCTCAGGAATAGTGTGGGAACCGTCGGCAGCACGCTCTCATCCCGTGACTAGAAAGTGCGTCCACTTGCGTTGCTGTCCGCACTGTGAAGGCTACTACAAAGCTCCGGACCCTGCCCCGCCCCGAACAAGCAAACGAGCATTCTTGTCGATCAAACGGCTGGAATTTGGGTTATCTGGGTGAATAGGGAAAGCACGCCAACGACCGACAATGGTAGCGGGCCCACAGCAAACGGCGAGAACAAGGCAAACGGCGCCACGAGACATCAATTCTACTTCACTTCGATTCGAGGGCTGGCGATCTGCATTATCTGGACGAATAGAGAATGCACAACAATGGTCGAGACTAATGGCGGACCCACAGCAAACGGCGGAAACAAGGCAGGCTCCGCCACGAGACCTCAATAGAAATTCACTCCATTATGCGCTAGTGGCTTGCTCGTTCTGCTGGCTGCTATAACAACCCTTCATCTGCCTACCAAACTGCAACCTCCCTCTTTGCATCAACACCTTTACATAGGACGACAACCTTGCACCTTCTCCAACATCGGTACCTTACTTCATCATACCACTTCGGCTTACACCAGCATCATATTTCCACAACAAGCAAGAGTATAAGCGTCTGCAAGCACCAGCAGACCCACTCATCCCATTCCACACACCCCCCGGTAAGGCCCATGATGCCGAATACCATAGCACAACTTACTGACCAGACTTCAGAGATCATCCATACACCCAGACATCATGAACATCAACCTCACCGCCCCAGGTCAAGCGGTTCACCAGATCCAACAGTTGCAAACTCAAGTACAGCAGCTACAAGCGGCCAACATCCACCAGCGCGATCTCGTCCAAAACCTGATAGTGCATGCCATCCGCGTAAGTACACTATCTCCGTTGTACTATTGCAATCCTGCGCCATAGTATTGCCTACCGGTACACCAGCTAACAAGTCTCCCTAGGATGGTGATGTCACGCTGTACTTCACGAACCTCCTCAACGTCATCCCACCCACCGGCGTCAATCGTACGTGCTACATGCTGTGCCAGGCGGGCACGCTCGTCCAGCACGACGACGATATGCAGCACCACGGTGATGCAATCATCAATGCTGCTTACGCATTGTTCGATAACAACACCGTCAATGCTCAGCTGCAAGCATACAAGAATGCGGCGGCCGGTGCTATGAATGGCACGGGTGGCATGGGCGCTGCGGTGATGTGTGTTATGCGCTGCGAGTACCACCTACGCAGGTCTCACCAACGCACTGTCCAGGCGGCTGAGGTCGAGGAGCTGGCGATGCACATCTTCGGACGCAGTGAGGTCGCTAGGGCCAAGGCGGAGGTCTTGGCTAACCCGTAGAGGGCGCAGGCGAGATGAAAACATCTACATACCGGGGTTGTGCGGTGGACGGCAATTGCTAGGCGGCGTTCCTAGTATGCCGCGATTTAGCGTGGCGTTGGTGGTGTTCTTTCCTGAGTTCTCGGCATGTCCTTGCATAGCGACAGGTGCATGCGTCAGCACAATAGTGCAATGACGAACATACTAGATATCAGCGAAATGCCACGATTACTTTCTGCGCCTGATCTCTCGCATCGAATAGGGCCCGTGGTGACACCGGTAGTGTGAGAGAGACCTAGCCGGCTGCGAGAAAGCTACCTCACAACAACTAGGGCCGCTCACCTACCTTCCTATCATTGGAGTCGTTGCGGATGACGTTTCTCACGTCCCTGAGCTTGTGATTCTTCTCGAGCCGGTGTACTGTCTGCCGTAGCCCTCCGGGCTCAATGGGCTGTTGGAGATGCTCTGCGATCGTAGACTGCGCAGACTAACATCTCAGCTTTACTTGGAAGCTTTTCGAACGCCTACCATGCGCCTATGTACTGCTCGGGTTGCGGAATATATGGATGGTGTTGTTGGCGGATCCTTGTACCTACAGAGTCTTCCGATTCTCAGTCATCCTGTGTCGAGAGAAGCCAGCATATCGCCCACCATCACCCTGGAGTTGGGGTTCTATCGTGACATGCATTATTCTATACTAATTGATATTATACAGGCGCTCAACGCTAGCACACGAGAGATAGACATGGAAAGAAAGGCGCTCCCTATTCGGAGCGCTCGATCAAGCAAAGACATCGCCCCATCCGAACTCAGCATCACCGCTCGTTGACTTCCCGTCACCCCAATAGACCCGTGCATCTTCGAACTCGCCCTGCTTCTTGAGGTCGTACCACTTGCGGGCAACCTGCGCGGCTCGTTGCTTGTTACGTATGCGCAAATCGAACTTGAATGGCATTGGCTTGGCAATGAGCAAGGTCGAGAAGTTCATCGTGGGGTCATCAACCTGCTGTGTGCTCTTCTTCAGAGCCGGCGCCCTAGCTACAGCAGATACTGCCGGTGATGGTCTACGCTTCTTATCCGCTGGTGTTGTTGGTGGTGTGTAAAGATCCGGCATTAGAGGCTGTTGGGTGGGGAACTCGCCTGGCATACTGATGGCAGAGTCGTTGGCGTGGAGCATCATGAGTCCGTTGTCCAGCTTCTCCATCAATACCGGCGACGCTGGCTCTTCGTCGTCAGAAGGAGGCGGTGTTAGCAGACCAGAGTCAATATTGGCAGGGCTCCACGGTTCGCAATATATGTCTTCGACTTTACGCTCGAAGTAGCCTGGATTTGATACGTTCTCGTCATCGACAGCATCTTCACTATCGGAGTCGTTCGATCCATGATAGAGAGCTTCAACTTTACGCTCGAAGTAGGCTGGGTCGGATACACCGTACTCGTCGACGGCATCTCCGCCGTCGGATGCGTCGTCCATGGCCACATCAATCTCTGTTTCCGGCGCGTCTTTTGACATGGAGAACAACCATGCGACACTGCCGAGGCCGACGAAAAGGTCTGCTTCCGTAACGCCCATGCCTTGGCAAGTCCGACGACCGTAGCCGAACTGACTGTATTGGGTGATGGTAGGGTACTTGGTGAGAGGCTCCTGATAAGTCGGAAAGCTCGACTCGAGCCACCTCATTGGGTTCCAAGCATCGGGCTCTGGGAACACTTCTGGATCGCGGGAGATGGACCATTCGAGTGGGTGCATTACCGAACCCGCCGGGATATGATAGCCTTCATAGACATCGTCTTGAATCAACTCGTGTGGGATGCCTGTGGGTACAGGTGGGCGCCAGCGCAGCGTTTCCCGAATGAAAGCTCGGAGGACAGGCATGTCTTGCATGTCTGCGAAAGTCGGCATGCGGTCTCCAAGCACACGGTCGACTTCCTCATGGAGGATAGCTTGGTATTGTGGGTAGTGGCAGAGCGCCAAGCAGAAGCTCTGCATCGGCGCTGCAATCGTGAGTGCACCGGCGATCCCGTGCATGCCCACAGCGAAGGCTCCCTCGAGCTCGGAAGCGAAGCCCCAGGTTGCTTGCTTCTCAAGGAAGGTACGCATCCACGACTGCTTTGGTTGTATCGATGGCGGAATGGCTCCGCTCCTTAACTTCTGACCGCTCACCTCTTGCTGCACCTCTTGCTGCATGGTTTGGAAGAACTTCCTCTCCGTCCTCGATCGGCGTGCTTCCCATGCCTTGGCGCCAATAAGCTTTTCCGGAAGACTCATGATGAAGGGAAGTTTGTTCCCAAGCGCTCCTGTCGGCGAAACGCCTATGAGAAGCTCTCGGGCACGCTGTTTCAATTCGTCCGAAGGAGTGGAGGTGCCCCAGGCGAGCCTGCTCGTGACACGAGCGATAAAAGACTCCATCGCAACGTTGTACTTTGAAGTGTCTGACATCAGCTCGAAGAGAAGACGGATCGATTCAAGCTCTGGGTAGCCGTAGAAGGAGGCTTTCTCCGAGTTGTCCATGATCTGCTTTGCGAACTTCCGTTGCCGTGTCCACTTTTCTGTGATACTCTTAGCGGAGTAATGGTCTCCGATTTGAACATGCTCACTTACCATTCTTACTCATGAGTGGCAGATACTGCCCACTGGTCCGGTTGTCCCGCTCCAGAGCCGGGATATGCGGGCGGTCAGAGTATATGGCACTTCGTTTGGACAGTAGATCATGTGCTATCTTGTCCCTTGAGATCCAGACGTGGTTGGTGCCAGCGAGGTTCACCTGGTAGATGGGACCGTACTGCTCGCCCCATTTGTGAAACTTCATCCAACTGTTCTTCTCTGGCAGCTCATGTACGCTGCCAATGATTGGCAAGCCTTTCGGTCCAGGAAGCGGCTTGACATCTTTTGGTAATCGGTTCTTCGATGAGTCGTGCAAGTACCTGACAAGTAGCACCACCAGTGTACTTACGGCCAGGAAAAGAATGCTGATAGGAGCCATTGGCTCGGTGACTGTGCGCTAAGAAAGAGATGGGATATAATAGAACGATTGACAATGCGCCGCCAGGTGGGCGAGACTCAGATGATGCGAGCAGATATAAGCGAATGGACTGCAATACAAGGGAAAGCGAGGGCAAGGAGCAATGCCTTTCCGCAAGCCGGAGGGAGGCCGTCGTGATATGTACCCATGGCGAGAAGAGATGCCGGCTTCGCGACCAGACGAAAGAGGTAAGTGAAACGAGGTTGTGCATGGCGGTTGCTCCAAAGCCGACGATCTATTGCCTTCAACGGAACCGCATTAGGCCTGAAGACGCTAGCTTTGTTGACCCTGTCTGCAGGTACGATCCGCGTGTGACGCTGGGGTAGTATAGGCGAATACTGGAAACGAAGATGGA
>JAKLLW010000740.1:0-24711 GCA_022814695.1 Neocatenulostroma microsporum | reverse complement strand
GCAGCCTGCTCAACAGCAGCCTGCTTCATCTCAATAGCCGCAATCTGCATCTGCGCCGCTGCGCTCTTGAAGAAGACCGCCAGGCGCTCGCCACCAAGCACGTAGACCTCAGCGACGACCAAGTGCAGCATGACAATCACCACAGTGAACTGCGCCAACACCATCTTAGCGTAGAGCTTAATAAGGCGGAGACGGGCAGAGCGGTCGAAAGAGCGCCACGCCTCGACGAAGAGCTTCTTGCAACCGCCACGGACGGAGATGTCGATGTCTTGCGTGATAGCTTCCTTGTCAAAGGGGACGATCGTCTCTTCGCCTTCTGGGAGAAGGGTGGCTTCGATGCGGGTCAGGGTCACTGCGGCTGGGAGGAGGATGGCGAAAGCGACGAAGATGGCTGTGGCTGGGACCGCGAGGAAGCGGAGACCCATGAGCATCATCTTGCTGCAGTCCTTGTTCTGGTGTGCGTCCACGACGTCTGCGTGGCTGATGTTGCCGGCACCGAGAGCGAAGGCTACACCGATGGGAAGGATGAAGGTTGCTTGTTGCGCGACGGCGAAGACGAGGGACGGGAGGAGGATAGCCTTGGACTGCTTGCGCGGTACGATACGGCTCCAGAAAGACTTAGTCGATGGGTAGGCGATCATGGAGTGTGTCCAAACCATGTGAACGCGAGCCAGACCGAGAGAGACCAGGGTGTATGCAAAGAACTCGCCGAAAAGGCCTAGACCGAGGAAGTGGGAGAGGAAGTTGGTGGCCACGTTGTGGAGACCGTGGTACAGGATGCTGACGCCCAGGCCCCTCCAGCGGGCACGGAAGCCACCGATGCGGTGGAGGTGTCCGATTGTGGTCGTGATCTTGCTTGTGATGGGCTTGTGGTTGACGACTGTGACCTCGACATCTGCCTCAGCCTCCGCCGGCATCAATGGCTCCTTCTCGAGTGGCGCATCCGGCTCGTCGGCGTATGCGGTGTAGGCGGGTGGGCCCTTCGGCTCGATGATGGCGGTGGAGGAGGGAGACTCGATCATGGCCAACGAGCCCATAACCTCGCCGATGGTGTAGCGGATTGAGGCGATTATGAGGATGCCGACGATGGCTGTGATCAGGACGGGCAGCATCTCTTGCGGCTTGATCTCCCCCTTGGGCCCTGCCTGCTCGTACAACTCTGCATCCTGCTGCAGGCGACCCATAGTCTCGGCACTCACGCCTGAGAAATGCTTCTGCGCATGGTCGACGCCGCGTCTCACGATGTGCCCGATGAAGGCACCTTGGACGCCCGACATGTTGATGTGCGAATTTCGAAGTGATGGATTTCCGAAGTGATGAAAAATGGTGGTTGAAGGAATAGTACACAAAGGAGAAGAATGTTGGTGTTGGAGTAATAGTAGCGGAAGGAAGAGGTGGTGTTGTTATTCAGCAGGCGGAGGCAGCAGCTTTGAGGCGCAGTGACGAAGGATCACGAGTGGCACGGGACAAAGAAGCGCCGAGAGCCGGCAGTCTATTTTCGGACTCGCTTTCGTATTCTCTTTCGCTACCATCAACAGTAAGGTCTTCTCGAAGACCATGTTCACGATACGAAGGTGAGATGGCCACCTCTCATGGCTGCCAGTGCACTGCTCTCACACTCACACAGCGAAGGCAATGCTGATGTTGAAAGCTTGAACCAATGAGAACCCTACCCCAATCGGCAGACAGCCTCAGCCGCATGTCAGCGAGGCAGTGGTCACCATCTGAGCCTCAGCCTTTGCTGCTCAAGTCAAAGGCGAAGTTTTTGAGCCTGGCAGACCCTCGCCTTGTGGCTCTCACTCATGACTAGGTACATTGCTCTTCCTATCGAGATTCGTTGATAAACCGAAATATCGTATTAGTTTATCTTGCATAGTCCGTCTGCTATCTCTCAACCATCTAGGAGACAGTTCGAAGCGACAACGCACCGAAGCTGGACATCGTTTAGAACGAACATATCATTGACATCAAGGGACTCGGCGCAAGAGGTCACCTGGGGACCATTCAGAGATTTCTCATCCGGCCCGGACGCATCGATGCGGCTCCTCAACGTGAATACGCTCGAGTTGAAGGAGTTCTACGGTGGCCAAGTGCCAATATATGCCATACTTTCTCACCGTTGGCTAGATGCGACTGAAGAATCCACGTACAAGGACCTCAGCCAAGGTCGTGGCAAGGAGAAGCCAGGCTACAAAAAGATCGTCGACTGCTGTACCTTCGCGAAGGGCCGTGCCGCTAAGACGTTGAATGAGTTGACCGGAGAATACAAAACGGTTCCTATCAGCTGGATTTGGATTGACACATGCTGTATAGACAAGCGCAGTAGTGCCGAGCTTTCAGAGGCTATCAACTCGATGTATGTCGGTGTGCATTCTCACCGTATGTCAGGTTTCTTATACTAACATCAACCTAGGTATACCTGGTACGGTAACGCAAAGGAGTGTTACGTACATCTTTCAGATGTACTATCGTCAGATGGGTTCGAGCCTGCGATGCGTCAAAGCACCTGGTTCAAACGGGGCTGGACTCTGCAGGAGCTCCTGGTCCCCAATGTCGCAGTGTTCTGCAGTGCCGACTGGAAGATACTAGGCCACAAGTGCCACTGGAAGAGCGATCAGTGTCGCCAAGCAGACATCGACTATGGTCGACATCTCAACGGCCTTGTCTCCTCTGCCTCTGGAATTCAGGATGGCTACTTTGACTACACATATCGGATCGCAGACGCTAGCATTGCGCGACGTATGAGCTGGGCTGCCAGTCGACACACTACTCGCCCGGAAGATGAAGCGTACGCTCTGCTTGGCCTTTTCGAAGTGAACATGCCGCTTCTCTACGGCGAAGGAGATCGCGCTTTCATACGCTTGCAAGAGGAAATCATCAAGCGATCGAACGATCAGTCACTGTTCGCTTGGTCCGTTGACCAGGACCGCACCGGCGCCAATACTGGTCTACTCGCCGTCTCACCACTGCTATTCGCGACTTCCGGGGATGTCGAGCGCCTCCCAACTGGCTCAAAGGCCCCTTTCGCATTGACCAATAGCGGAGTCCAACTCAATGTTGCGGTACAGAGGCCTGCAGCATCGCTTGGCATGTGCTCGCACGGCTCGCTGAGGGCATCTGATATCATGATCATGAAGCTGAACTGTGGTCGGCGTACGCAATCTTACGGCGGCTCCAGCGCGCTTGTGCAGGAAGAAGTCGTGCTGTGGGTACCTGATCAATTCCACCATCCCAATCACTGCGTCCGTGCTGAGTACATCCAAGCGCGACCTGTGAAAGAATTACACAGGGAGCAGAGGGAGGATGTTGGACAAGTGGAAATGTTCGTCAGACCGTAGCGACAGCCGTCGAAGTCGAACAAGGCAGTTTTCCTGCTCTCCGCAACGTTGGATGTATCTCAGTGCACCATGCCGGCCTCCGTAACGCTCAAAGAGACTTACTCCTATCATGTAAGGGTATAGCGTTGAGACAGTTCCTGCTCGGTCCAGAAGTATTTAAGGTCAAGCTGAACTGTGGTCATCCTGTCGATCTCGACGGATCCTCCATTGTGGTGCAGAAACAGCTGCTACACTGAGCGCCCCAGCCACTTCTGAGGACCGAGCAGATAAAGGACTTACACAGTGCAGAACGCTTGGAACTCTGGCAGATAAAGGACGTGTCCTGTGCAAACTGCTGCGTACATAAGGCTCCGGCTACATACAAAGCCACACTTCCCGGTCGTGGTTCACTGAGAAGACGTCAGTCTACACAAAGTCTCAATCGGAGCAACGCGATGGTTTATCAGAACACCAACACTATGGACTCCCTGCTCGAGAAGATCTCCGAGCTCAGACAAGCACTGGTGGAAAGGCGCGTTGAGGTAATATGTACACATGCTGTGCACGCTCAATCGTTACTCGCCTGCCCAGCGCCTGTCCGGCATGGATCATAGTAGTGCAAAGGGAAGTAATTCACCAGTAGTTACGGCTATGTCACCCCTCGTCGTGCCAGCGGTCGCAGTGTCTCACGTTTGAAAGTTTGAAAGGCCTTCGCGTCCGCTGTAAGTGTGGATAGTGAGGCACTCGGATCGGAGTGATGTGCTGTACTCCAGTCTTGCATCCCAGTATAGCCTTGCGTAACCATATCCTTCTCTTGTGTTCCAAGCCACGCAAAAACACCACCTGGGTTGGGGTGGGGATACAGTGGTCGCAGATGGAAGTGCAGACAGCAGCACGTGCGAGGCTTCCATCTCGCGTCTCTAGCGCGTCAGCATGGTTCAAGGGTCTGGAGCCCTGAAAAGTCAGGAGAAGCGAGAAGCGAAGATCAGGGGTTTATGTCTCGAACTCCAAGCACTGTCTCCTTGACGAGGACCGTTGTGTTTCAGGTGGGCCAACCACCTCTTCGTCGCAGAGTCTTCTTTCCTTCTCTATCGCCATGCTGGACCAACTCAATCGTTGATTTGGTTGAACAAAGTATTATTCTTTCGAGTATTTGAGGATCGGAAAGTTCACAGGCCAAACAAACAGCCCTGCATCCTGCGCGATCATTGGTCAAATTGGTCAAAGCTTAATGAATGCAAGGAGGAGCCCTTCGAGCAGCGGGTGTGCAAACGGGGCACACCAACTGCATCTGTTTCGCCTGCCTCGCTGCGAAAACACCAAGTCCGAGTAGCAGCAGGTCTGCGAGTAGGACTATGGCGCAGGAGAAAGCAGTCACCGAGGAGGAAAAGATGGAGGATAATGAGAAGGAGGTCGAGGTGACAGGGGTCCCAATGGCAGACAAAGAAGACGGAGAACAATCAGGGGAGGAGGGTGAGAAGGAAGTAGGAGCGATGGATTTGGAAAAGAGTGAGGAGATGGTTGATGTGCCTATCGAGACGGTAGACGACGAGAAGTTGGGAAGTGCAGGCAGCTCAGGGCGATCATCGTTTCACTCGACCACCAGCACGAGCGAGACGCGGTCTTTGACGAGTCCAGTTGATGGACCAATGCTTGCACACGAGATGCAGTCCGCGCTGCCTCGGATCGACACTACTACGACCATACCCGACCACGGAGATGGGCCTTATGCCTTACCAACCGACCGAAAGGCATCAGAGGGCCAATTAGGGGTTGAGTTGGCCAACTCGCCTAGTTCTGACTACGCTACGCCTGCGCCGGACTTTGCGACTGCGAATGAGAATAGGCAGAGCTATGGGTTCACCACGTCTCCAATGGCCCAATCGCCTGTACAACAACCAGCGCCGGTTGAGTTAGCGGCATCACCGAGCTCCGACTATGCTATGTCGATACCGCGGACTAGCATATCAGCAGTACCAGAGCCAGTACAGCAAGCAGAACGCCCGCAAACACCCACGCAGCCCCAGTCACAGACCCAGGACTTCGCGCAAGCGACACAGCAAACTCCCAAAGCACCCGTCTCGCCCCTGACACCCGCCGAGTTCGCATTCCGGAGAGATACGATTCGCGACAGTATGGCTTCCATAGCCCTCTCTGACACCAGCCTGGACTACGACCACCTTTCTGCCGAGCAAGTTGAAGACGTCCTAGCAACACCGCGCGTACGAGCGAGCAGACATATGAGGAAAGTGAGTAGTTTGGAGATACTGCAGAATATGTGGGGTGAGGAGGGCACACATGGCGGAGAGTTTGGGAGACCACCAATGGAGAGGCAGAGTACGTTGTTCGACACTATGAAGGAGCAGCAGCTCCAGACACCGCTTGAAACCAGCCAGTGGAAGGACGAGAGCGACTCTGGTTTCGACTTCCATCTCGAGCGAGCAGATACTTTACCCGAATTGAACGACAAGCCTACACTCACTCCCGGAAAGTCTCTTCTTACGCCTGCAAAAGCTGCAGGTGCTCCGGCAGGTGGATGGCACAAGAGGTCTAGTAGCCTCAATGCGCCTACAACTCCTGTCCGGAACTCGGACTCAGATGAGGAGATGATGGAAGTAGACTGGTCCGCTCTAGACAAAGACGAGGAGCAGGAGAAAGAGGATCTACCCGAGGGAGCTGAAGATGAGAGTACCGCGTTCTTGCTCGCGAGACTGGAGCAGGAGAATGCTAAGATTGCGAGTTTCACGCCTACGGCGTCTGTGGTGAATAAGAATTTGAAAGGTGCGAGAGCGAGAGGTGAGAGTAGACCACCTAGTATGGGTTTGCTTAAGCGTCTCGTTTCCGACCGCAATGCGCCGAGTATACGGTATAGCTTAGCTCTGGAGCCGGACGTTCCGACACCAGAGGATCTGGAGCCGCCTCCGATGACTGAGCTTGAGTTCTGGGCCGCGTTGGTGCAGGACTACCCTTCGACTGCTTCCCGGTTGCCAACCTTGACGACTACGAAGATCAGAGCCGGTATTCCACCTCCGCTTCGCGGCGTAGTATGGACCTCGATGTCGGGAGCCCGCCTGAAGGAGCTGGAAGACGCTTTCGAAGTCCTACAGCATGAGCAGAGTCCTTACGAAGGTATCATCAACAAGGATGTCGGCCGTTCTTTCCCTGGCGTGGAGCTCTTCCGAGATGCCGAAGGCGAAGGGCAGAAGATGCTCGGACGCGTACTCAAATGCTTCTCTCTTCACGACAAGGATATAGGATACTGCCAAGGTCTCGGTTTCCTGGTGGGACCATTGCTCATGAATATGGGTGAGCGGGAGGCTTTCTGCGTGCTGGTGAGGTTGATGGAGACGTACAGTCTCCGCCCATCTTTCTTGCCAAGTCTGAGTGGACTGCATATGAGGATCTTCCAGTTCTCGAGCCTGCTGAGACAACATCAACCGCAGCTTTCGGATCACTTCGCGGCAATGGGCATCGAGCCTGCTTACCTGAGCCAGTGGTTCCTGTCTTGCTTCGCAGTCACCTGCCCTCTACCCATGCTCTTCAGGATCTACGACGTCATCTTCGCCGAAGGCGCTAATGAAACTGTTATGCGTGTGGCTATGGCGCTTATGCGGAGGAACGAGCAGAGGATGTTGGAAGCTACTGAGTTCGAGGAGGTTATGCAGTTATTGCTAGGCAGAGGCATCTGGGACGTCTATGGCCTGTCCGCGGATGAGCTGGTAGATGATTTTACCTCTCTGGGCGGTATTATCACGCACACGCGCTTAGCGGAACTGGAGAGGGAGTTCGAGGCGAAAGATGGAGGTGAAGTGGGAGAGAAGGCGGGTTTCTTGCCGGATGTACAGGCTGCTGCTTCCAGGTTTCTGGGGAGGTTGTGGGCACCTAGTCATGGCGCTAGCAAGAGTACTTCTACCTTGTCGCCTTCGGCTGCGGAGAAAGATGGTGAGGCGGCTGGGAAGACTAGAGGCAGTCTCCTGCGGCGCAATCCCAGTAAGCAGAGTATCTCGACGCTTAACGAGAGCACGGGAAGCGAGAGTTCTACGAATTCGAGCGCGAGTACGGCTGTCACGGAGCCGGATGGGAGTTCGAGTGATACCATGCGCGAGAGTACGGCTACGGACGGGATGTCGTTCAAGTCGAGAGCGGGTAGTACGCGGACGGTGTCGATTGCCACCACGGGCCACGGAACGCCGGGCTTGAGTAAGGAGGAGAGAGATATGCATGGGCAAATTGAGGACCTACTTACTGCGCTGTCAGAGATGCAGAGGGAGCAGCAGCAATTGGCAGCCATGTTGCAGCGGGAGAGAGAGGATAGGGGGGATGATCATAGGGCTGTTAGGCAGTTGGTTAGCCGGCTACGGAAGGATGGAGATGGCGAGGTAGCTGATGTGGCAGCGACGAAGAAGGAGGACAGACGGAAGACACTGCCGCCTCCAGCACGAGTCGTCGAGGACAAGCTAGAGCCTGGTGAGAAGAGGGTAAGGCCGAGAAGTATGCTGGTGCCGGCGAAGAAGGATGCAGAGAAAGAGGATCTGGAGGAGTTGGTGGAGAAGGTGAATGAGCGGTTACAGACGAATGCAAGGTTTTCGGCTTCTTTTGAGACGAAAGCACAGCTCAGAAGCACACTTACGCGGACAAGGGAGCAGCTGGCTACCGCGGAAGAGTCTTCGAAAGACCTAAGTGCACGTCTGGATATTGCGGAAACGAGCCTCGCGGCTTTCACAAGCGAGAGCGAGGACTTGAGGGCAGAGGTGAAGGAGTTGAGGGTAAGAGTGAACGAAGAGTTTAAGGCGAGACAGAAGCTCGAGCATACTATTAGTCAGCTCAAAGCCGAAGCTCGATCTGTTGAGCGTAAGGAGAGGGAGAGGTTGGTGAGGGCTGAAAGTTTTACGGAGCGGCCTCCGATGGGTACGCGGCGAGACAGCACTGTTCCGCAAGAGGAAGGTGCGAATGGCTTGACCAGGAAGGGTAGCGGAGCAGGCGGTGGGTTGAGGGAGTTGAGGTTGACGAGAAGGGATTCTAGCTCGAGCGTGCAGAGTTTGAGGACGATGAGGGGACAGAGGGAGAAAGCTACAACGCCGGCTCCTACGCCGGCGATTCAGGTTGAGACACGGCAGTCTGTGGCGATGATGAGTCCTCCGCCCATAACCGAACAAACGACCAATACCTCGCCGCCTACGACCGCGAACACGGAACCAACACCCGCTACCCCAGCATCAGCGCTCGCTGTCCCAGGGACTCCGGCGGGAATGTGGCATGCCCGTACCTCCTCGCTCGCGACGAAAGAAGTCCTCGCTACGCCCCAGCACGAAGTCGTTCCCGAAGAAGCCTTATTGCTCGAGCTCGTCAACGCCAAGACAGCAGAAGCGCAACATAGGGCTGAAGTGGAAGACCTGAAACGCGCGTTGATGATGAGTAATCGCCGGCATGAAGCTGCGATCGCTACCCTCCAATCCCAACTAACACTTTCGAACTCTGTGGCGGAGAGTGCTAAGAAAGAAGCCGAGGCCGCGAAAGCTGGAACGGAGATGGCGAAAATGGACGCCATGAACGCAGTGAGTAGGCATGGAAGTGGTGAGGCTCTGAGCCTCAGCGTTCCTACCACGCCTGCGGGTAACGAGGGCGTGGATAAGTCTCTTGGTGCCTCGCCTAGCGAGACTTCTACGCCTTCTTCGGAGACGGCCACGCCGGCTACGCCGGGAGTGAAGAAGTCTGAGAGCTCGGGGAGTGGAGGAGGATGGTTTTGGAACAGGAGGACGGCTAGTTCGAGTGTGGCTAAGGCTGCTGTGACGCCGCCTGCTGAATAGGCACGCAGGCTGGATGGGCTGGAAGGGAATGGGAATGGGAAGATGATGAGACAGAATCTTGGAGCGTGCGTTTCAAAACGGAATGCCGCTATGTATCTTTTGCTAATGTCTTGTGTTTCATCTCGCTGCACAGCGTGTGCGAATGTATTATGCATGGCGAATAGGCGCGGGGGAGAGATGGCGAGCGAGTAAGCAAGCGCATCGTGTGTAAATATTACAGCTGAGGGCGACAGAGAATCAAAGACTCGTGACCTCAGGCCCTTGACCGGCAATAAATGTGCTCATGATACTCGTGGCAGACTGCGACTCTGTGATGCAGCTCGCTCACCGGGCAGTCGGCTATCTCTTGCACTGCAAACCATCCTCACGACCATACTTCGGGATCATCAGGAGCTCCACCTATGTTACTCGTACATGCCATCTAGGCGTCAAGCCGGGCGCAACAATATGCCTCGTTCCCTTCTGCAAATGGAAACGCCGGTTCCTTCCAGACGACAGCACTCCTCTTCTCCACCTAGGAGAAGATGTCCTCACTCTTCCGTACGCGAGGCAAGACTCTCCGTGCGGGAAACAAGAGTAGATGGGAGAGGTTTTGGAGGGATATATTCGCTTGCGAGAGTGATTGGAAGGGAGGTCATACAGCAAGCCGCCCAGATCGAAGGTTTCATTGCCTCAATGCAAAGAAGTAGACGATCTCGCGGTATGGGCTTCATGGACATGGTTTACGCTGAAGTGCCACGGCGGAAGGACGGTCCGGGCTCGCGGTGAGCTGTCAGGCTAGCGACATTGAGCGCGGACGGAGCTCGCCGGCCACGCTACTGAGACGACCTCATCTATGCTGCTCCGTACCTGCAGCGGTTGAGTGATCAGATCCACCGCCTCTTCATCGCGGCGTCCGTCACGCTGTTGCGAACGACCTTCACATGCGTATACCCCGCTCTCAGCTCTGACTGCAGCAAGCATCCTTGCAAGGTACCATACCTGTCGTGTTGCCAAGAGGCCGGTCTTGTACACTTTCCGGTCACGATTGATTATGGTCTTGCTTAAGATGGTATGGCGCCTTTCAGCGATCATACCGAGAAGCGTGGTAAGCCTGCACCTGCGGCAGGGAAGTGGTATGACGATGCTGCTCTAAGGTGCTTTTATACTGTTCGTCCGCGAGTGATTCTGTACCAGATCCTACGTCGCTGCGATTGCCCACAGTGTCGACAACCATCAAGATGAAGCTCACTGTAGCTGCCGTTCCTATTCTGGCTGCGTCAGCAATGGCACAGAATGCTTCGCTGTCTGCCTATGCGACGATTACCTCGCCAGCGTATTCGACCACAACCTTCAACTACACTGCAGCGAGCACGTACTTGCCGCTCACGGACTTCTCGAATGAGCAGCTGGCCTTCTTGTGGGACCAAGTTGGCCCTATCTCGACTGCTGCCATCAACACTACCGTTTCGCCGACCCCGGAGCCCTCAGTCTACCCCAAGCCAGGCTGGCTACACCCACTCGTCCCCGCTTACGTTCCAGGAATCGCCGATGCAAAACTACCAGATGACTTTCTCTGGGGCGTCGCTTCCGCCTCGTTGCAAGTCGAAGGCGCTGCAGACGCCGAGGGCAAAGGCCCATCAGTCTGGGATTTCCTTCCACATCGATGGGTCAATGCAATCTTAGACAATACTACCGCCGACATCACTTCGAACAACTACTACCTGTACAAGCAAGACAATCTCCGTCTGAAAGCTCTCGGCATCCAGTCCTACAGCTTCAGTATCGGCTGGCCTCGCATCTTCCCCTTCGGACGCGGGCCGGTCAATGCTCAGGGCGTGCAGCACTACGACGATCTGTTCGCTGATCTTGAAGCCAACGGCATCAGGGCGGTGACCACGATCTTCCACTGGGATACACCTTTGGCTCTCTTTAATAGCTACGGAGCTTGGACTAGTGAGGAGATCGTAGCCGACTACGTCAATTACGCCAAGTACGTTATCGAACGATACGACAAGTACGTCACGGTCTGGTATACTTTCAACGAGCCGCAGTACTGCAACTGGCGCTTTTCGACATATCCATACGGCACTCTTCTGCCAGAGTACAACGGCATCGGCAAAGGTGGTGGGCTTCGCGCGGAGTTCTTGTGCGGTCATTACACCCTCCTGGCTCATGCCACGGTGTACAAGTGGTACAAGAACGAGGTGAGCTACCTATGAGTAGAAACTTTACTCGAGATCCATGCTGACACTCGTGGGATTGCAAGTTCAAGGGTACGAAATCGATGAGCTTGAAGAACTCTGGGAACTACAACATTGCGAACAGCAGCTCTGCCGAAGACGCTGCAGCCGTTGGCCGTGCCAATGACTTCAGCCTAGGATGGTAAGTATCCGACTCAAACGACCTTCCACTGCAGACTCCACTGACTCTCCATCAGGTTCGGCGGCATGTGGACCGACGGCGACTACCCAGCCTCCCTCAAAACAACCCTAGGCGACATCCTCCCAACCTTTACCGAAGAGCAGAAAGCCCTAATCAAAGGCACCGGAGACTTCTACGCCATCGACGCCTACACCACCTACTACGCCGCCGCCCCACCAAACGGTATCGAAGCCTGCGCAGCCAACAGCTCCGACCCAAACTACCCGCAATGTGCCCTCACAACATCCCAAGCGCCCGATGGCTTCCCCGTAGGCCCCAACGCCGACGCAGGAGCAACGTTCGTCTACAGCACCCCCTTCGGCGTCCGACCATTCTTAAACTTCATAACCAAAGAGCTCTTCCCGTCCGTCCCCTCCATCGTGGTCTCGGAATTCGGTTTCGCCGAACCCGCTGAAGCAACCTTCAACACACTCGATCAGATCCTCTGGGACTTACGTCGAGCGGACTACATCCAAGGTTTCCTCGATAACATCCTTGCAGCAAGGGTTCTGGATGGTGTGAACGTTACCGGTGCGTTTGCGTGGGCGATCTACGATAATTACGAGTGGAACAGCGGGTTGGGGACGCATTTCGGGCTGCAGTATATCAATTCGACGACTTATGAGAGGTTTCCGAAGGCGAGTATGTTTCAGTTTTTGAATTGGTTTAAGAGTCATGGGATGGATGGGAATGCGACGGCGAATGTTAGTGCGCCGATTGGGAAGGTTAGGAGGAGTCCGCCGACGATGGGTGGGTTGTGGTGAATGCGTTCACGCCGAGCATGGCGACGGGCGTGGTGTAGGTAGGCGTAGACCAGAATGAGCTGGTGTGCCACCAATCAGTGCATATAGCTTTTTGCCTTCTCCTGTACCCAGCAATGTGCGTGACAGAGCCAGGTAGCAGATGAAGTGCCGCTCAATGGTGTTCGTCTACCAGCCCTGGGAGAGCAAAGGGAAAAGGAAGAGAAAGAGACTGCGAAGTAATACTTGGGCTTGTGGACGGTGGCCTGTGCGCTGTCCTCGTGCGCGCTAGGGCCGAAAAGGGCAGTCGCGCATGTGACGATAGGTCGTTGTGAGGCCGTTGACGCCCTGCAAGAGCCACTGAGTGAGGCTAGCCGTGTGTGGTAGTGACGGCACATGCTAGATCAAGTGGGGCTTGCGGATGTATGAACGGAAGTGAACAGAAGGGGATTGTAGGTGAAGCCGTACGTCGATGGACTTCTGAGCCTCAGCTGGCGGTTCTGATGTACCTCCCACGATGCATGTGGTTACTTACTGCTTTCTGAGGCATTGCCAGACTCTGTGAGGTGCGGAGCGGCCCACCGACGGCGAGGACAAGTATGTGGACTCTCCCAAGTCCTCTTCCTCTTCCTCCACTCGGAAATAGCGGAGTGAACCTGGATCCAGACTGTCACCGCGCCCTCGTTCACACCGCAGCTGGCAATGGTCCTGTGGAGTTTCAGGGATGGTCTCGGTTTATACCGGCAAGCAAGCGGCCCAGGTAGTGAAGATTGTGAGAACAGCGCCATCTCCGAATGGTGTGGTGCACGATATGCTGTGATATAGCTCGACAGCATACTAGCACACTTTGTTGCTTGAGTACCCACAAGCTGGATTCCGTCGTGGTCATGAACCTTGATGTGACTCCGGGATAGGCGAGTACAGCGTAGTTTCCGCCGGATGTTCGACAGCCCCGTGCGACGTTGCGTCCGATGTGCTTGGATATCAACCGGCAGTACCATGTCCTGAGATATTGGAGCCTCTGCATTGGCCGGTGGATGGTCTGCAGGCCACTCGGGACGCACGAGAGTGTGTATACAAGAGTGTGGGATTCCTTCCAAAGACAGTTGCCAGTCAGGCAGCTATACAGGTCGCTTGTAGGGTCGAAGGCAAGTTGCGATTGTGAGGCAGGCATGATATAGTGCTCTCAGCATGGTGCTATGCCTGGCGCTGGTCAATCGTCAGCATACCGATGATGACTGTCATATTGTACTTGCCAATGAGCGAGGAATGGCCGAGGAGGTTGAGATTTATGAAGAAGTGGGTCAGCTATCAGGAGTCGAACAAGGCTAACAAGATCGCCCTCAAGGGCAAGAGAACTCTGTAAAGGTAATTGATACTTTTCCTCCCCAGTATCAAGATGCATTTCTCTCATCCTCAAATCATACGACGAACCCCAAGCGTGTCTTCATCCTTCGAAAGATATTCACACGAGTCATGCGCGGGGCGGACCGGCAAGGCTCTGGCCGCGAGCTGAAGTTCGGAGCCGAGCTTCGCTCCTTCTCCAAAGCTCTCTCCAACAAATTCAAACACATCCCACAAACAGTTGCAAGCGCGACCAGTACTCACAATGACTACCCGACGCACAACACCCAGCACGCAACCCAGGAGATCGAGGCGCCTAGCATCTCAGGAGCCGGAAGAGCCCAAAGAGCCCAAGCCGCAGGTCATGGAAGTCGTACACGAGCGCAACGATGTGACATCCCGACTTGAGCGAAAGCGCACAATGCGCGATGCAGCGGCGCATGAGCAGATGCAGCGTCTGCTCAAGAAGAGAGAGGAAGAGGAAGCCGCGCGGGCATCTCAGCTTCAGCAAGAGCCACCGACCTCTCCCACCGCACGAGATACTAGCAGCACACCGCAACGCACACCAGCTGCTAAGAAGAGCCCCAAGCCAGCACGAGAGAGGGACACATCTCCCGCTGAGCACAGTACTCCAGCTGCGCAAGTAACATCAGAGCCTGCGCGAGAGCAAGCAACATCTCCAACAGAGCAAAGCCTCATCAGCACAACAGGCGGCACCCCCGACGCCTCGTCGACTCCCTTCTGGCGCCGAGCGATCGGTAGAGCCGCTACAATCTTCAGTCCATTCGCGCGTCGCCCACCACCACCAACCACTAATCTCGGAGAGCTTACGCCCGCCACACGCAAGCGCTCCGCATCCACCACCGAGCAAGAAGAGGTCCGTCCCACAAAGTCGCAGCGCACAATCGAGGCACCGAGCACCCTGCCCAATTTCAAGTTCCGCGATGCATCGCCCAGCGCCCCATCCGCCGACGTGGCATCTCACCCTCGTCCCGCGAACGGGCGCCACGCGAATGGATTGTCAGGTGGACTTTCGGCGCGCAAGAGCATGTCTTCATTATCGCACACCAAGCGCATCACAACACAACAGAGTGCCCAGGTAGATACGACACCAGAAACCTCTAAAACCAGACGCATCAACATGACGCAGAGCGCGCAAACCGCCGACGAGGGCACTCCTCGTCCCGCGAACGCGCGCCTCGCGAACGGTGCATCAGGATTCTCGGTGCACAAAAGCAGGAAACCACCATCAAGGACTCCGTCTAACCCACCGAGCGCGCAACCCGCCGACGAGACCACTTCTCCTCTCGCGAACGCGAGCCACACGACACCCGATATCACAAGCAGCAAACGCGTCAGCTTTACTCATGGCGCACCTCAGAGCGCACCTCCAGCACCGCGCGACTCCTCAACCCCTCTCGGAGCCCTGACACCAACAGCTCGCAAGCGCTCAGCACCCGACGATCAACCTACAGAAGACAACCAAACCACCCCGCGCACGAAAACCCCCACCCGCTTCCTCATGCCCTCCACCGCAAACCGCCGCGTCCCCACATCCCTCAGCACCGTAACAGAGTACTCCGAGCCCGGCAGCGCCTCAATGCTAACCACCATGACCCCGTCCTACAAACGCCGCACCATCTCCGGCGTCCGCGCCGCTCGTCAAACTCCTAGCACTACGATAAGAACACAACCACTATCGTGGGAGCGGGCCGCCATGAATACTCCGACGGAGCCGTCGCGAGATATAGAGTCCAACCGGCGGTACGAGAAACTCCTCAAGTATAGGAAATTGAAGGAGGAATTGGAGCAGATGAGTAAAGATAATGAGGTCCAGGAGATGGAGAGTCATAGGAGGAAGAGGGTCAAGGTGGATAATCTGGCGGTAATACCGCATAACAAACCAGGTGAGGGTGATGGGGTGTTCGGGGTCCCGGATATTGATTCAGATGATGAGATGGAGGTTGATGAGAGTGTGGTGGAGAGCGTGAATGTTTTCGCACAGGCAGAGAAGATGGAGCCACAGGCACAGCGGGTGGAGGATACGGTGGTGGTGGAGAAGGTGAAGTGGGATTTCCCGAGTGTCGGCAAGCGCGCGCCTGGTGATGTTTTGGACGAGAGGGCTTGTGGGCTTGCGGCTGCGGATTTCGCAAGGGAGTTTGGAGCTTGGAAGGTGCAGATGGGAGTGGGAGTGATGGTGGCATGAGCATGAGCATGAATTGTTCACGTTTTGCGTGAAATGGACAGAGCAGCCCGGGTATTCGGCATCAACACCCAAGGGGTTGTTTTTTACGAACTCGTAGAAGGCTTGTTTGACGAGTGTACAAGGTACAATGTCCAATGCTAGTTTCCCCGGCCTCTCCAAATCCCCTAATCGCTAAATGTGGCTCAAGTCGTCCTTCGGTACAGTACGGAGTACACTCACATTGTCTGTCCATGGGTACGTACGTCTGCGAAGACTTCACGCACGATAGGTAGGAAGATCATCGCGTGGAACCGAGGATCTAGCCGGCGCGCCGGCGCGCCGCAGAGGGTTTCAGTGATGGCGTCTGTTCTGAAGTTCTTGTCACTACTAGTCAAGAAGTAGAGGTAGAGCTGGCGGCTTGCCTCCGAATCTGGGGGGAAAATAGAGGTCCGTCCAGATCTTTATACTTGTCTGGGTAGGCATTGGACTAGCATAGTTACGGTAGTCACGGTTGGTCATCGGTGGTTTTCGGGAATGAGGAAGGATGAAAGCTATTTCTTCGAATCCTTCGAATTCTTCGGCTCAGTGGGCTTGTTGGTATGATATGGTTCGGTATAGGGTCCTGTACTTTACCGTACCGTACCGATGACAGCGACCTCCATAGTAATTCAATCTACTTCTCGGTTTCTTCGCAGGGGACAGGAGGAGTACAGTCTGCACCTTCACCGCCATGCTTGAGCAGCAAGCTCGTGATGCTGAGATTTGTCCCTCCAGGCAGTGCTTCCACGGCCAACACACCGGCAGCCCAGATCATTCCTTCCTCATGCGGTGCTAAGAGATCCCACCTCAGCACGACCGCGGCACTGTAGTGTCGCATGGCGATGACCGTTGCATCCAGTCTACACGCGACCCAACTTCATTAACCCGCTGCGCTCTTGCCGTCACCACCATAGCTTCCAGCAGAACCTTCTAGCGGCAATCCGTTGGATTCTACCGAAAGCTGCGGCGTTGGCGACAAGAGCGTAGCGGATTGATGAAGCTGGGTTGCGTGTAGACTGGATGCAACGGTCATCGCCCTGTGGTACTTCGGCGAAGCCGGCGAGCCCGGTGAAGTAACGCGTGGGGCTGTGCATGGTGGCGGCAGACTCCTCGACCAGGTGGAGGAGGGAACACCGGCTGTGCCGGGAACCAGCGCCCTGCCTACCATTGGGACATGCTGCAGAATCGACGGAGCCGTGACGTTATCTTTGTACACGTACTACCGCATCTTACTCCCTACAGCCCAAGCTCCACCTAGCGCAAGCAGAGATGCTGCGCCCAAGAACTTTTTCAGCCAGCCTTGTCCACCAGTAGAGGCAGCCATGTCAACTCCTCTCCCTTGAACTCCCCCAACTTTGCCGCCAGCGATGACGGTGCCTTCAGCAGCGTGCTCGTTCGCAACCGTGGCCTCTGATCCGTTCAGAGCAGCGAGTTCTTCTCGCTTCTGCCGGTCCGCGATCCTTCTCAGGGCTTCCAGGTCAGACTTCCAGTCTCCCAGACCATCGCCTCCGCTCCCAGAACCAGCAGTCTCCACGTCCACGCCTTGAACGTTGCCGAAGAAATCGAGAACTCTTCGGTTCCGGGCGGCTTCTTCGCCTCCAGGGAATAGGTCGTACCGCACACCAGCATCAGAGCCCACGCGGTCGAAAGTGTAGAAGTCGAAGAGTTCGCCTAGTCTGGCATCAGAGCTAGTGCTGTTAAGGCGTGTTTCAAGGAACTCGAGGTTGTAGTACGTCCATCTGTCAATGACAGCGACTCCAACATCCATATCCGCGTGATGAGAGTACGAAGACTGATCCTTGGCCGAAGAACCTGTACCAATCACCCCGGGCGAGTAGAATTCAGTATACATAGTGTTCGCCTGACATGTATCGATCATGAAAAGCAGCTCGTGGTAGCGTTTCTTCTCGTACATTTGCTCAAAAGCATCCGCTAAGTCGTGACTGCTGATCTCCTCGGAATCCTGGAATTTGAGGAAAGAGTCGCCGCCGTGGCCGGTCATGTAGATCAAGATATTCGCTCTGTCGTCTGTCAAAAGCCTCTTCGAAGCCGGGTGGCTGCTGGGCCATCGATCCGTAAGCAAGCGTATGAAGTTCTCGACTGTTACTTCGTTGCCGCGGTAGTCTACTTCTATTCCTCCTGGCATGTCTTGGCCTAGAGCTTGTCCACCTTCGTCGCTGACTTGCTGGATCTCATCTTGCGGTATGTCTTTCTTTTGGTCGTAGAGATCCAAGTCCCGACCTGCGTTGTTGAAGACGCTGCCGCTGAAGGTGTTGCGGGGGTTGCAGGCCATGTCGTCGGGAAGCATGAGAATGATCTGAGAGTCGGGTATGCCCAAACGCTTCACAGTTCGGTACAGGGACAGCGTATTGGCCATATGGCGGTAGTTGAACCAGAAGCGGGAGGTGCTGACTAGGACGGCCCAGTTGGAGGTATGGATTGCTTCGGTAAGGGCGGGTATGGCGAGGGCTGCGAGCAGGGCGGTGGGGAGGTCGAAGAGCTTCATGATGGAGGTGGTGAGGGTACGCAGGCAATTGTTGGGTTCGTCGGAGGTTGTTGGTGTCGAGTGCTACGTGGATGTTGTCGCCGGCTATGGTATGGCGGGTCCTTCCCCTTTCGGGTTTAATAGCGGGGATTTGGATGGCTCCCATCTGCACTTCACTTTCCTCTCCTTGCCACACTGCTGCCTCTTCGGTCTTATTTTGCCTTTCATGATTGGCACACGGGATAGCAATCACTCAACAAGCCAGGAGCGGTCCAAACAGGACGCCATCTCCTTCCACAAGCTGGCCGTCAAGAGGCTGGTTCGGATCACAGTACCATAATTACCGTCTCAGTCTCTCGGAACGTATGCGCTTTGTCAGGACAATCTCTCAGGCTAGTCACTGGCCATAGAATCATAAAAGCGATGCGATATGTCGCATATACGGACCATACAATCTCGACTCAAATGCCCCCTCACTGTGGCATGGTGGCCCCGTACAGGAGCATACTACCGCCACGATGTGACGGAGAGTATCCAACAGACCATCTGTACCCAAGGAACACCTTGAAAGTGTTCGTCTAGGCCCATGGGTCTCCGCCGGTATTGACTGCGCTCTCCAAGCAAGAAGAGGCCATGAGCAAGCTGGAAGCGAATACCGCAGCCTGGACTTCGCATCAGCTCTGGGATGCGTGAACTCAATCACACTGAGAGCGCATACGAACAGCGAGCTCAGTGCGGCTTGACTGGTACGAGTGTACCACGATCTCTACTCGGATTCGGCTCCATCAAGCAATGAAGGACGAATACGTGCGCGCCATACGATCACGCCGAGGCGGAGAGGATGTGGCGATGCTATGTCTGGCCCAATGCCTCCTTACTAGGACTGTTCGAGCCTATGATTTTGGATTCCGGAGCGATCTGCAATCTCATCACTCAGAAAAGCCATGAGGATGTTGGTAGGGAGTACAGCAGCGCGAACGCCATTACGGCCGCCGGAGGTACGTGTAACCACTCACGACCAACTTCCATTCTGGAAGTGAATGCCACATGGCTTGCCGGGTACGAGCATGTGCTCACTCCTGCTCGTTCGCAGCCTCTCCAAGATATGGTGGGCGAATATACGAGCACGGTTTCGTTGAGACAAGACGGAGAAAATGTAACGCTGATATGCCTGTTCAATGAGATAGCCTGCAAGCCTCAATCAACCACGTGTCCGTACAAGCCGCATTCCCACCGCTCCAAGAGGCTGTGGGGATGCTGATGCAGATTACCGCGCCATGGACATCGCCACGACGGCCGGAGAAGGGAGCGATCGAACACGACGTCCTTACTTTTGGACCGCGGAAGCGCCGTGCATGAGTATCTGGCTCATCCCTGCTCAGTTGCAGCTGCATTAGAAGGTGGCGGGCGATTACGAGAGCATCACATACGCACCGTGAGAAGGAGATGAGGAGGCGTGATATGTGTCCTCTCCAATCCCGATTACAGGTTCGTCTGGACCCATGAATATACAAGCCGATACGAGCTCCCTTCTCAGAATAGGAAGCCGTAGGCCCTCAGCCTCAGCATCGGTTGATTATCCTCCTGATCATAGCTCAACAACCACGTCCTGCCGACCACGATCCACGTGCGATCGAGCAGCTTCGAGCGGGCAAATTCCTTCTTTGCCTTTTTGCGGAATGTGGTGTCCGGCTTGTACGTTGGCAGGACCGGCGTGTAAGAGTGCCACATCAGACTCGGATGCTCGGGATTACGACAATGCGATGCCTGGATCCCAATGCCCCATATATTTCCATCGCGGCCCTGCTTCCGTTCGACGATGTATACTGGGTGACCGAGGGCGCGTAGGTTGATATGGCGCCGTGTCAATTCGGCCCTAAGTGGCGGATCTGCTGTTCTGGGGAGTTTCCACATGCCCGTCGATGGGAGCGTCATGATGGCTTCGTTGGTTGGTGATGAGTATGGGAGATAGAGAATTCGGTATAAGGACGCGGGTAGGAATTACAACAGTGTAGACATCGATCGAACGATCGGAGATGTTTGCGATCAGGTAGGCGTTGAGACGTAATGGCAGCAATATTGAGCAGGCTGCCAGGGAGAGTGACGAGGTATCTCAGGCACGTTTGTGCGCCATTGGACAGTGAGGGTGGTATACATGCGCATCACTTCCAGAGTATGAAACGGAGAAGAACAGAACGCAGCACTTTTGACTTGCAAACGCCGCAATCTACTCTACAAGTATTCGCCTCAAACCATGGGTATCTTCGCTGCGATCCCTGAAAACCCCGAAAACGCCTCGCTCATACCACCTCAAATGCAGCAACGCAACGAAACAGAACGCAGCGCAAGAACCAATTGCTTTCGGGAGACACTTCAGTCTGGCCAGCCATGGGCAAGAGTCAGCCAGTCGAGGGCGTCTGTGCAGCGCCAGCTTGCCTCTGGCGGTTCGAAGATGTTGTGTGACGGCTCCAGCGATACCTGACTAGTCGCTGTCAGCAGCGCCATCATACTGCAGGCGATGCCTCTTCAGAGCCGTGACATGGTCGATGTGGCTCATCAATGATTGCGCCGTGCGGTTCTCGTCTGGGAACTGCGCGTTGTAGCGCCTCAGCATCTCGGACTTCGGAATCTTGCGGTTCTGATTGGCATTGGCATAGTTGTCGTGCTCCTGGACGATGAAGGCCTCGTTCGCAGCGCTGTACGCGCGGTCCTGGGTGGAGGCACGCAAGAGCTGGTCGCCCATGCCATACTTGTGCTTGGCGCGAAGCACGATCTGCGCACGCTTCTTGTTCGCCTGATGTACCGAATGGGCATTGCTAAAGTCGATCGTGCGGGCGATGTCTTGCTTCTTGCCCCTTCCATCTTCGGTCGGCACCCAAAACCACGTCTCACGCGGCTCGCCGACCTTCCATGCCTCGGAATCCGTGTAGATATCAGCATATTCCGCCTCTTCCTCCTCGGTCGACGGCTCGTAGCCATTGTCGCCATCATCTTGAGCCTCAACCACGATCGGCATTGCAGCCGCTGAACGCCTCTTTGCGCGGGGGTTGCGCTCTGCCTCCTTCTCCGCCTCGATCGAGGCTTTCATACGATCCATGGACGCCTGCCACGACGCCCTCTGTGCTTCGGTCTCCTCTGGCGTAGCCATACTTGCACGTGGAATCCCAGTGCTAATAGGAGTGACTCGACCCGTGGCGCTCGAGAACTGGTGTCCAGGTGGCGGGTTTTGGCCGTATGGACCTGCGGATGGGTTCGGCAAGCCGAAATTGCGGAGGATGCTATTTCGACGGTTACCGTCTCCGCGCTGCGGGCTGCCGCCATATGCAGCTGTATCGCCGCCCGAACTGCCAAAGCGCCGTGAGGACGATGGGGACGATGGGGACGATGTAGGCGATGCTTCCTGCCTCTCGGAATGCTGGACCGGTCTCGAGTTTAGTTCGGCTAGTGCAAGAGCTGCATCTTTGTCCTCCTGGCTCCGGGAATAAGACATCTAGCAATGTCAGCAAAGGTTTGATATCCAGAAGCGCCAAGGCTGTGATTACCGCAATCAGGATGGCTGAAGCTTGTAGTGTATCTTCTCCAAGGTCAGCATCGATACGACAAGCCATAGTAGGCGCCGCCAGTATACTGCCACGTCCTACTGGTGATATGGCATATACAGGGAAGGTTGAGGTGTAGCTTACTGCTTTAGGGAGATGTTGTGAGGTGAGGTTGCCTCTTGTGTGGCTTCTCCGATGTTTGCTGGTCTTGAAAGAGCTGTGGTGTTCTTTGTTGGTACGTTGAAGAGACTGTTTGGTGTTGGTGAGCTTCGTGGTGGAAGCTTTGTGTTGATGGTTGAAGGTGGTTGAGAGGTGTTTGATGTTTGTCGTTGGAAGGGTGGGAGAGGTGCTTTATAGGCGAAGAAGATTTTCAGTTCGTTTACAAGGTCACAAGATCGTTTCCCCTACGGATTCTGCCTAGCGGTGAACTGGCGGAGGTGACTTCCGCTACTTCCTCAAGTGGCTTAGCGTATAGCACAGATTTTCAACAAACGAGCGGATTCACGGAGCTGACACTTCTATTGTTCTTGCATCCATCCCTATTGACGCATTCGAGCAGCTACATATCAACGAACGAAGCCCTCACATCAAGGCCTACACCTACACACCAGCTCGATGGCTGACGAGAACACCATGGCGACGTACAAGACGAAGAAGGAGGTGAGAAGCTATTCCTTTTGGCTAGTACAAGATCTTGATCGCTGACCTCTATCCCGCTGATCGCAGGTCGGGCCAACAGAGGCTATACTCGCCCTCGGCGAGAGCCCTACCACCCTCGAGGACACCCATCAGCGACAACTCCACATCCCTGACTCTGCGAACTACACCGAGGAGGAGCTCGAATGGATCTATGCCCAGCATCAACACCATGGTGACGTAGACCGCGGGACAGCGACCACTGCGGCTCCCCTTGCACCAACAGGTGTACAGGTCGGTAGCGGTAGCAACAGACCTCCAGCGCAAATGGTGGTAGCTCACCGCCCTGCTACAGCTACGCCAGCTTCTCAGACCATTCCACAGATGCTCTACAATCAGCCTCCAGCCTCCCAGCCGCTGCCGCCGCCTCCACCACCAACCCTGGACCCGGTTACACTGGGCAACAACAACTCACCTCCTCCTCTCTGTCAGCACATTGCTCAGGGACATCCTCCGTGCATCACTGGGCAATGTCAGCACATGTGTTGCATCATGTTCAGGCAATACGGGAAATATCTGCCCTGGGCAGGCATCAGCCTAGCGGATCGCGCAGGATTGCTGGGCGGAGGACAGGCGATGGGCGGAGGGCAGGCTGTGGGCGGAGGTCAAGCTGTGAGTGGAGGGCAAACGGGGGCTGGAGGACATGCGGTGGGTGGAGGGCAAACAGAGAGTGAGTCCGCTGAAGAGAAGGAGACCGAGAAGCTGAAGAGGAAGGTCGGGAGGCCACGCAAGTACGAGTAAGACCGAACATGTCGGCGCGAGGGCAGATGGTGAGAGCTGGTAAGGCTGGTTGAGGTTCTGTAGCTCCTGAAATCGAGGTATGGCCTTGGGGCTACTTGCAAAACAGCTTGCAGCGCTTCGAGCCGAGCATTCGTAGCACGTATTGATGCACCAAAGACGCACTGACCTAAGAGACCTGGCAGTCTCAAATAAGATGTCTCAGACAATGGTCCATTGTCTAGCACGATCCTGCAAACGTTTCCAATCTCCCATGGCATATGTGGCTCCTATTACCGAAGTCTTCATTGCCCTAGCATCGCAAAGCAATTAACACCGAATGGCAGACACCAACCCGAAGAACATACGCACAGCATTGGTCAGACTCGCAAGGCCGGTCTTGCCAGCCTCGCTCCGTGACCCAGGCCCCAATGACGAGGTTATTATGACGACCATAGAGCCTCCGGAATATCGACTGATGAACTACTACGTCGTTGACGACAGCGAGCAGGACACGCAGGATCGATCGAGGGCAGAAATATCCAAAGAGCGGGAACTTGAAGCACAAAGGCAGAAACGTGGCCAAGGACCTTCAGTGACAGGCGAAGGAGACATCGAGGAAGAGGAGGAAAGCGAAGGCGTTGAAGAGAATCGTGATGACAAGTGTTTGCCGACAGGCCGTTCGCTGCAGGCCAGTAGGAAAGCGAACGCTCAGTATCATGCACTACGTCGCTGGGGCTTTGGACAAAGAACGGTTGGGGGACGAGAACAGTGAAGAAGATCAGTCTTAGGTTGGCAATGTGGGCGGAGAGGATAGTCCGGCTGTCGATGTAGTCGTTGCTGGGAAGCGATCTGGCTTCCAACGTGGATGCGATCGATTGCTTGCCACATTTGCATTGCCGATCTTCCCTGGCAGGTCACTCGCGAATACATGATCGGCGTTATTGCTGCAATGGCATCTTCGTCAGCCTTACAGACGTTCACTACTTCTCCGCTTCCAGGCTGATACACCTACGAACCTCTGGCCAAGACTGACGGTGGGTATAGTAACCATGACGAGCATCACAGTACATGCCTCATCGACTCTAGGTACCTCAACGTCACAGAACTGCCTGCCGCGAGTATAAGTACTACCTTTTGCTAAACTTGCTCTTCCGCTTACATTCTCCTGATCATCCTAACAATCTCTAGCAACAGTTCCCTCTATCACTCGCATCAGCTATCTTCACAATCTGGGTATTAACACGCATTAACGACCCATCGTCACAACCTCTGCCTATCACAGCTATCAACTACCACACTCGACAACCGCCACACCCACGATCAATCTGCAGAGACTTCATCCTCGAAGATGGACTATTCCTACATGCCATGGGCGGTTCAGCAGGCTCCGGTTTATGTAGAACCAGAAGCCTATGAAATGCTTCCGGGCTATGGAG
>JAKLLW010000739.1:0-24718 GCA_022814695.1 Neocatenulostroma microsporum | reverse complement strand
AATATCTGGGGCACGTGCAAAAGGGTGCTTCTGGAGGGCAAGGGGCATTTGGGCCAGGGATCTGAGAGGCTCCCAACCAGAAAGTTGCAGCAACCAAAAGCTTGAGCTCGAGATAGAGAGTAGCGGGAGAACCCTGTACAGTATGTACACTACGGCGAGGAGCATCCAACGGCGTTTCGGCGAGCACAGAGGTTGAGCTAGAGGGACACGTAGATGGGAAGGCTTGTACACCACAAGAATATGCGCCGGCAACAACGCCTCCGCTTGTATCATAGTGTATCTATGCTCTGCTAAATGCATACCAGCTCGCACCAAAAGCCTCTTAAACCAATCCGTTCAGCTACGAATCAGCGTAGTAACTGGCATCCTGATTCAACAGACCGAACGATTCCGGCTCCGGCGTGTTGGACCCACCATACCACACCGGCGCTGGCAAGCTTTCCATAGCATCTTGCGCTTCATCCTGGAAAACACTTTCGAACGTCTTCGCCCACTGGACCCGGTTGTTCATCCCCTCCAGCTCCCAGAGATTCTGGAAGAAGTGCAAAAAGGAGGTATGCGTGTAAGCGCTATTGTCGGCGTAGTTGGTTCCTTGGTCGTGGATCAAGGTATTGGGAGCGAGGTACTTGTTGATCACGAACGCCGGGACGCGGACGCCGAGGCGAGTGAAATCGTAGGTGACGTTGTGTGCATCGCTAGTACCGGAGAAGGAGATCCCGTCATCTGGCGCTGGTATATCGACGGGTGGAGCGACATGGTCTGCAAAACCGCCGTGCTCGTCGAAGTTGATGATGAGGAGTGTAGAGTCCCAGTACTTGCTCTGCCGAATACTGTCGTAAAGATGTTTGATCATCATCTCGCCTGCTGCCATGTTGGAAGTCGGGTGCATGGAGTCGATGGTACAGCACCTAAAATCGATGGGTGAAAGAGTTAGCAAGTGTCTCATTGAGTATGGAGATGTCTGAGATGCCTCAGAGGGCGTTCCAGAGTGCTACACATCGGAGTATACGTACTCAGGATTGATGTAGCTGAAAGTCGGAAGCTCGCCGTTCTCGAGGTCCTTGTAGAACTGGTCTGCGTGTTGTAGTTTATCCATAGCGTTGTCCTGCACGTACTTGTACATGTAAGCGTCGATGATATCGGTCTCGTAGTAATTCTTCCAGCTAATGTTCTTTCTGTCTAAGGCCTCGAAGATGGATACTGCGCAGTCTGTCCCGGTGACGTTGGCGAACCAACCGGAGGCTTGGTCGGTGTTATCTACCATGCCGCAGGTAGAGCCGCTGGTGGCAAATTGCCTGAGCATAGGGAAGTGCAAGGGTTAGCGAGTGTTTCGTCAAACGACAATAAAAGGAACAGTATACCTGTTCGGATTGGTAGGTCCCGGGTGTTCCGCATGGTAGCTGTCCCAAAAACCAAAGTTCTTTGCCAAAGTGGCGAGGGTCTGCGAATGCTCCTCGCTGTAGGCTTTGATCACGAATGAGCTGTTGCCCGGCGTAGCCTCGTACTTGTCCGATTGCCGCTCGATGAAGCCGCCCATGGTCGGCGTGTCGTTCTTGCCCGGCTGCCACTTCTGGTAGATCTCGTAGCTGGTACCAGCGAAGCTGACATTGATAGGTACACAGCTTAGCGTTTGCCTCAAAGAATGGTGGGCATGAGTATGCTTACTTATGATCAGGATCCGTCAACGGTACTTCCTGCTCATACGGACCAGCGCAAATCTTCAATGGCTCGCCCCAGACGGTCCAGTTGGGGTTGGTGTAATCGTTACAGTAGTCAATGTTGCGAAGATTGTCGATGTCGGGGTGGAAGTTCCAGTAGCCGGCGATGTTGTCGAAGCTGTGGTTCTCTTCCATGAGGTAGACGACGTGCTTGATCTTGCCTCGGAGGTTCTCCCAGACGGCTGGGTTGCTGATGGGAGCTGTGCTTGTGTGATTGCCATAGCTGGCTTGACGTCTGGTGTAGGGCATGGCTGAGGTTCCTGCCGCGAGGGCCACGAAGGCGGTAGCGGTCTTCATGGTTATGAGACGGAAGACACAGGCAAGAGGAGAAGAATTGATGATGGTGAGTTTGAAGAACTGGGCAGTGAGGCTTTCTATACAGCGGCGGGTGATGCCCTGCCCACCGGAGAATTCTTATGTCTTATACTGGCCTTCCACGGCAGACAGCATGCTCCTCCTACCCGAGCCTCCACGGCTGACGGACAGGCCGTTATGCTTCCTTGACCACTAACATTCACCATCATGAGAACGTGTAGCACACAACCTCATCTTCGCACAGCTTTTTCAAACTTCGCATGCCGCACATCCGGACATTGATACCCTACACCTTGCTCCAGTGGGTCATGCGGACAGATGTTGAAGCACTCGATGCTACTGTCGCATCCAGATCATGAAGCCTGGAGGTCTTCGAACAGTCAGAAGGGAGCAGGTGAAGTTAAGCCATCCAATGGCTTTCACGGTAATGCGCACGAGAGAGGCAGGGGTCTCGCGCAGTCCATGCATGCCATGCGAGCCTCAAGTGGAGTTGCAGGCGGTAGCTCGTAAGGCGGACGTTGATCCCGTTGTCGCGGCCTTTGACTTCGCCAATACTTCGCTGTCGTTGGCCGGTACCTGGCCGGACGTTAGATATGATGGAAAAGTGGGTGCATTCGCTTTGCTAGACGGTGCTAGAAGCATGCGAGGTGAAGTCTCCGAACTCAAGTATCAATGCGGGACCCACTGATCGACGTGCAGCTACCCTTGCAGCCTTGCCCGAACAGGAAGGAGATACGTCGGTCCATAGAATTCTGAACATTCAGAAATCCGAAGCATTGCAGTTCTTGTGCGCACGTTGTCGCACGACTGGACGAAATGCTGTTGTCGTGGTTGAGCGTCCAATATTGAGCTTCTGCTGCGACCATGCTGATCTTGTTGCCGAGTCCCGCCTTGGGCGTGTGTATGGAAGCTGGACGTTTAGCCCACGTGCTCATATCCGCAGATGGCCTGGCAAGAGTAGCATGGTATCAACACCACAGAAGAAGCTGCCTTCTTACCATCCCAGTCTATTCTTCCGAGTCTCACCGTTCTTCCTGTTCACCGCAGCTGTGTCTCAAGCTTACATCTGCGTGTACGATATCCTTAACCCAGGCCTACCAGAAAGCGACCAGGACGCGGCCTAGCATCCATAGCAGGTGGCCCTTGAAGACCATTCACAGTCATGCCCATCCTCCAATCGTTAACCCCCCACTGGCCTCTTCCCTCCGTCCGCGACCTCGAAGCCTCTCGCTTCGAGCTCCAAACCGGCCCGTACCCCGAGTTCGAAGTCTACGCCGAGAAACAAGACCCCAGCGAAGAAGCACAGCCAAGCAAGCTCGAGCAAAGAGCTACTGGTTCGCTGAACTGGCGGTTCTGTTCGTTTGGTCGCTCAGCGAAAGCCATCAATGCGAGGCGTGAATCTCTCTTGCCACAGGCTAGCCAGGAGTGTGGAAGTATGAGGTCAAGCACGGAAATGGACGTGGAGTCCCAAGTCTCGACCTTGCTTGGGGTTTCAGACATGCCCGAGGACATGCAGCGAGATAGAAGCGCCAAGGTGGATGCAAGAATCGTCTCAGATGCTATCATCGGTCTATCCGATGGTTTGACCGTGCCCTTCGCTCTCACGGCCGGTTTGAGTGCACTAGGCAATACGCAAGTAGTCATCTTCGCCGGTCTGGCAGAGTTGACTGCAGGTGCCATCTCAATGGGTTTGGGCGGGTATCTTGGTGCTAAGAGCGAGGAGTACGCCTCCACTGTTCCTCGCCCGCCAAGCTGCGCAAGAGCTGACACACCACCGTCCTCCAGAGAATCCTACAAAGCCACGCTCGCCAAAACCCAACACCTCGTCTCCACCTCATCATCCAACGCAGCAACCTCCATCAGAGAGGTCTTCACGCCCTACGACCTCCCCCCATATCTAACCGAAGACCTAACCCTCCACCTCGCCAAATCACCTCACCTCGTCAAATTCCTCATGCACTTCCAGCACTCGTCTTCGGAACCGACATCCTCCCGAGCAATCACGTGCGCTTTGACAATTGCCGGAGGCTACTTCCTAGGCGGCTTCATCCCCCTGCTACCATACTTTCTGGTCGGGAAGGAGGAGGTCATGCTGGCGCTATGGTGGTCGCTGGGTGTCATGGCTCTGAGTCTTTTCGCTTTTGGGTACGGGAAGACGTGCTTCGTCTCCGGGTGGAAATGTTCGCGGAACGTAATAGCAGGGTTGAAGGGCGGACTGCAGATGGTGGTGGTCGGAGGCGTAGCGGCTGGGTGCGCGATGGGACTGGTCAGATTGTTCCATGGATTGGGTGAATGAGGTGGTTCGGTGAACATCCGGGAGATAGCGAGGAGTCCTGGCGTACAAGGCGTGGGACTTCTTCCAAAATGTTACGATGTTGATGCTCTTGTATACGTCCTTTACGTACCATGGGCCTCATGCCCCTGTAGCGAAGAAACTCGCCAGACTCCCAACTGTCAGCCCAGCAACGAGACACAGTCCCATAAATCCTCCCGCAGCCTCTCGCTCCTCAGGCTCAACCCATTCTCCCGCACCGATCATGCATGTAGAGCCCAGATAGCCATTGGTCAACCCAAATGACATCTGCACGACGACTAGGTAGAAGAAGTCTGACTTGACCACCGCACCCTGGTCCCTAATGTTACACAAATGATACAGCCCCACAAACCCAATCCTCAGCGTCGAGAGCAGAAAGACCAACCTCGGCCTATGCGTGAGCGTCAAGGAGGGGACGGCGGTGATGAGGCGACCGATGAGGTCGCCTGAGTTCCAGAATAAGAATGCTAGAGGGATGAATGAAGCGGGTTGCAATATTGGACTTTGCTGATCCGGAGAACGAACGGAAGTGATACGTTGAGTGAAGACCGGGAACACCATTGTGACGCCGAAAGTGAGGAAGACTGCGCTTGCTAGCCAGAAGAGCTTGCGGAAGAGGGTGCGGAGAGGAACTTCTTTGCGCTCGGGAGTGTCGTCTTCCGGGATGTGGCCATCGACTTGCAGTTTCGGGGGTGATTGGTTGCGAGCTACTAGGTACAAGAAAGCCAGGAGTGTGGCGACGGAGATGACAGCTGCGGTTAGGAAGTAGGCGAAAGCGCTATTCGGGTGGACCGGTGGTGGACCTCTCGGTGGCGGACCATGCCCTCCTCCAGGTGGTCTTCCGTGATGTGCTGGTGGTTTGTCCGCGCTTTGAACAGAGAGCACGGAGACGATTTGGGCGATACAAGGCAGCACGCCCGCGATCGCCTGACCAGTCATGATCCCCTGCGTATATCTCGGCTCCCCAAAGCCAGGTACATACGCAAATATCCCATTCTGACACAATCCCGTCGCCAAGCTAGTTGAAAACATCATAAACATCAACACCACAAAATACCTCCTCGCACTAATATCCAAGAAAACCTTGGTCAACAAACTCAGCACCGCAAACACAACCAAATTAATCATCAAACTACTGATAATCCTCCTCGGATAACTCGCATTTCTCTGCAACCTCGTCAATATCAGCATGGACCCGAGGTTCGTGATGGTGGAGACGGATATCTCGGCGGCTTGGAAGTTCTCGGCTATCCAGTCGTTGGTGCGGAAGCGCTGTTGGAAGTAAGGGCCGGCGGCGAGGAACATATTCCAGGCCCAGAGCATGCTGATGCCGAGAAGTGTGAAGATGCTGTATTCGATGTAGGAGAAGTTGCTCTTCTTTGGTGGCTGCCCCAATTCATGAACAGGTTCATCGCCGTCTGTTTCTACTTCGGTCGTGCCATCTTCTATTGGCTCGTAGGCTTGCTCGCCTTGCCAGAGTTTGCGTAGGCGGTCCATCGTGTGTATATGGAGTCTTCTGTAGGCACGCTTGCTACCTTCTCGGGGTTCGTGTTGTTGTTGGGCAGGAATGGCGGGTTCAAGGTGTGATAGGGAGTGTCGTCATCGCCATGTCCTCTCAGTCCCTCGCTGCTAGTAGTTGAATGTTGCCTGATTGTTGCATGTGACAGAGGTCAAGTGAGTGTTGGTGATGACCAAAGGTAGCAGGCACCCTCGCACCGTGACGAGCAAGCAGCCCGCCGACGCGGTTATCCGGACGGATCTACCCGGTCTCAGAATGCGAGATCGCGGGCAAGGAAACCTTGTCGAGACCAGATGGTCGGGTCCACGCTGTGCAACATGTTTGCGAACAGACGAAACGACTTGGTGAACATGTTCTTTGGTGTTTCTTCGGCAATGCTACTACGACATGCCTCTTCGTTTTCCATCTTACCAGCCTCGTTGTCCGGTCGAGAAACGATATCGTTCGTAGTATCTCGGTAGACTGCGAAGGATCATCGTCATGGATGTAGTAGCTCGCTAGCTCTAGCCAGCTCACGCCGCCTTACGCAACGGTGGGCCAACACCGCGAAGGATCGAGCGGTAGGTTGCGAATGTCTTCTCTATTCATATTCTTTCCTTGTACATGTTTATCAGAAAGAGCCGACGAGTCGACGACGACGACGTTTCATAGATTTGTATACTTCCACCTACCGCGCGCTACCCGAAACGCTATCCTCCAGACCGCCGCGGGCTGTTCTGTAAAAGCAAAGACGAGACGAGACCATTGTGTAGCAAGAAGTCGCATTGTACAGGCGAGCCATTGGTGGTCATACAATATAGCTATACATATTCTACATACTGAGACGCCCGCCATAATGGAACCAAACGACTTCCCAACAGCATAGCATACCTACCGGAAGCTCTCCACCACCACAATGGCAGACTTCCTTTCTAGTCCGTCGAGGCCGAGTACACCTCCTCGCCGCCCCAGCCGCGCAGGCAGCGAATATCTGCCAATTACACCTCGCCCTCTCAGTCGCGCAGGCAGCTTCTCCTCCTTCGGCGGCTTCGAATCGCCATATTCCCCTTCCTCGTCCACAACTGCCGGCGGCCATGGTCATCGTTCTCTAGCGCGAGAAATTGACCACATAAAACACCTCATCCAGCGCTCGCAAACCGGACCCCGAGTCGCGGAGAATAGTATCACCGCTCAAGTCTTTCGTCGAAGAGTTTCTGGACAAGGGGAGCATGTTAGCCAGGCCCGTATCTTCCACGAGCTAGATGATTTCAGGAAGCGCGTGAGGGAGCTTGAGAAGCAGCACAGAGAACAGCTGCGTGAGAGAGAAGCTTCGACGTCATCTTTAGCTTTGCAGGAAGAGGCGCCTGATCCGGAGACGGAGACGGAGGAGTCGGATGGTGACGATGATGTAGAGATTGATCGGGATGGTGGGAGAAGTGTCATTGTGGAGAAGCTTGATGAGAGGGAAGAGGAGCTGGAGTTTATTCGCCAAGAGCTTCAGCTTGTGCGACAGCAGAGGGAGGAATGGCTGGAGGCTGCTGAGTCGAGGATTGACAAGCTTGAAGATGAGAAAGAAGGTTTAGCGGACCTTTTACACAATAACCGCGAAGAATTGAGGGAAGTACGATCGGGCAGGAGCGATGCGGAGCAAAGCTTGAAGGGAGCCGAGGAGGAATTGCGGAAAGCGCGACTGGGTAGAGAGAAGGCGGAGAAGGAACGCGAGGACGTAAAGCGAGGTCTGAAGGGAGCAGAAGAGAAGATCCACGGCCTCAGCTTGCAGATAAAGGGTGTACAGGAGTCTTGGGAGGCTGCGAAAGCTGAGTCGGACGAATTGCGCACACTGCAGAAAGAGGAGGAGGCTAGGTTGCAAGCTGAGATCGATGACTGGAAAGCAGCGCATAAGGATTCGCAGGTCGCGGTGGAGAGTGAGAGGGAGGAGAAGGGGAGGTTGAGTGAGTTGTTGGATTCTGTGCAAGGGTCGCTCGAGAATTTGAGAACGACACACAGGGACTTGGTGTCAGCGCATGAGGAAGCGCAGACCAGGTTGGAGACGGAGCGCAAGGAGAAGGAGACGTTATCTGGCAAGCTAGACTCTGTAACAAGCTCGCTTGATGATATGCGAGCAGCGCATGAGGATGCGCAGTCTTCATTGGAAGCCGCGCGTGGCGAGAAGACGACGCTCTCAAAAGAGCTAGACACTTTGCGAAACTCCCATCAGGACTTGAGTTCCGCGCACGAACAGTCGCAGTCTGCGTTGGAGAATGAGCGTAGAGAGAGAAAGACGTTGTCTGGCAAGCTAGGCTCCGTGACCAGTTCGCTTGATGATCTGCGAGTAGCACACGAGCAGGCGCAATCGTCGCTTAGGGACTCACGGGCAGCGCATCAGACTGCCCGGTCTGAGCTAGAAAGGGAGGGGGAGGAGAAGCGGGCGATGATTAATAGGGTGGATTCTGCGCAGGCTTCGCTGTTGGACTTGAAGACGGTCCATGAAGAGGCGCAAAGGACGCTGCACTCGGAGCGCGAAGAGAAGCGGGCATTGGCTGGGAAGCTTGAGACCGTTCAGCGGTGGTACGAGGATTCGCAGTCTACGTTGGACAGCGAGCGCAAGGAAAAGGAGGCACTTGCGGGCAAGCTCACCGAGCTGCAAACCTCGCTGGAGGACGCTCAGGGTTTGATTGACCAGGTCAAGGCGGAAAAGAAGGGGTCTGACGAAGCTACGACGGATGCGCAGAAATCGCTGAAGAATGTTCGGAAGCAGTTGGAGGCGGTTGAAGCGGAACGAAGTAGGTCTGACGCACTTGCGAAAGAGACGCAGACGGCGTTGGAAGACTTGCAAAGGCGGCTGGAGGAGACTGAAGCCGCAAGGGGCAGCTCAGAGGCCGCTGTAAAGGAGGTGCAGAAGACTGCGGAGGATGTTCGGAAGCGATTGGTGCATGTCGAGGCGGAGAAAGATGAGTCTGAAACGGCTGTGAAGCAAGCGCAGGCATCGCTAGAAGGCGTCAAAAAGCAACTTCGAGATGTCCAGGCCGAGAGGGACACTTTTGAATCGTCTGCAAACGATGTCAAAAAGTCTCTGGAAGCCGCGGAGAAGGAGTTGATCGATATCAATGCAGAGAAGGACCGATCTCACGCAGCGGCCAACGATTTGCAGGCTTCGTTGGACGACAGCAATAAGCGACTGGTGGACCTCACAGCTGACAAAGACAGGCTGTTCGCAGATGCCCAATCTGAACTCGAACGGGCGAAGAGCGAACATTCGGATACACAAAAGGCGTTGGATGACAGTAACAAGCGCTCCGCTGAGCTGGTGGAGACGCATCAGGCTACTAGTGCTGAACTTCGCAGGATGATCGATGAGCACGAAGCGAAGGCGGAAGCATTGCAGAGCGATTTGCGGGCGCTGCAGGAACAGCACGACAGCGCAAAGGCTTCGCATGAGAATGTTGTGCAAGAGCTTCGTAAGACCATCGATGAGCACAAGACCACAGCCGTCACACTGCAGGACGAGCTCCGAGATGTGAAGGAACAGCACGAGAAGGCTGAGACTGATACTCAAGCTGTTTTGAGTGAAAGGGACCAGCGTATTGAAAGCTTGGAGACTGCGCGGGAGGCTGCTGCCGAGGAGCTGAGCAAGGCCATTGATGACCACAACTCGAAGGTCGAGCAATCCCACAAGGAGCTGGACGAATTACGACGACTGCATGAGAAGGCCAGTGCTGATTCGCGGGCTATTCTGAATGGAAAGGATGAGCACATCTCGGCTCTGGAGAAGGCCAAGGAAGATGCGGCCAAGCAGCTCAGGAAGACGATCGATGAGCATGATTCGAAGTACAAGCAGTCTCAGAGGGAAGTCGAAAAATTGCAGGAGCTGCACAACAATGCCACTGCTGATTCTCAAGCTGCGCTTAGCGAGAAGGACCGACAGATCTCGACGCTGCAACAGGAGCATAAGCAGGCTGTGGCACGCTTTAACACCGCTATTGAGGGGCACAGATCCAGAGATGAAACGTCACAGACGCAGTTACGGGAGTTGCAGAACCGTCACGACAACGTCGTCAAGGAGGCCAGTGACGCGCAAGCAGAGGCAGAACGGTCATGGACGGAGCATTGGCAGACTGTGGAACAGCTCCACAAGATCATTGATGACCACAAGTCACAAGTCGATTTAGCGGAGGGACGGTTACGAGATCTGCAAGCCCGACATGAAGGCGCTGTCAACGAAGCCAAGAGTGCACATGCTGAAGTGGACCGGGTGCAAAAGGAGAGCGAGGATGCACTATCTACCCTGAAGGAGGACCAAAAACGCATCGCTGAGCTGGAAGAGAAGAACGAACACGCTGCAGAGCTACTGCGGAATACTGAAGAGGCGCACCAGGCGAAACAAGAAGCATCCCAGAATGAATTGCGAGAACTGCAGGCACGGTATGACGATGCTGCAGCAGATGCCAGCACAGCCGAAGCGGAGATAGAGCAACTCAAGGAGGCCAGTGATCATCTTCGACACATCGTGGAGGAGCACAAATCGAAGCACGATGCATCGCAAGACGAGATCCGATCACTACAGGAACGGCATGACAAGGTGATGACTACTGCCAACAAAGCGCAAACCGAATTACAGCAGCTCAAAGAAGCCAACGATGAACTTCGACACACCTTGGACGAGGAAGAGAAACGTATCTCCTCCCTCGAGGAGAAGAACGAACAGGAGGCTGTCCTCCTGCGTAACACCATCGAAGAGCAGAAGGCGAGAGATGAGCAATCGCAGATCCACTTCAACGAACTAAAGGACCGGCATGATGCACTCGAAGCGGAGGCTAAACGTGCGCAAGACCGCGCGGATCACATGGCTGGTCAACTCATCGAGGCGGAGACGGCTGCGACGAATTCCAAGGGCGAGCACGAGGGCCAGAGGAAGAAGTTGGCTGCGGAGGTTGAGGAGCAGAAGGTGAGGATGGAGGAGGCATTGAGGGAGGTGGAGAAGCATGAACAGGAGGTCAAGGAGGTCGTTGCGGATCGAGATGCTGCAAAGGAACAGGCGGAAGACCTCACCAAAGAGCTTAATACTACGAAGACAGAGCGGGACGAGCAGAGGGTAAGGTTGGAGGGGGCGTTGGGTGAGGCGGAGAAGCACAAGGAAGAGTTCAAGGCGGCTGTTACGGATCGAGATGCCGTGAAGAAGCAGGCGGACAATCTCACCAAGGAGCTTAACGTTACGACCAACGAGCGGGATGCGCATAAGGCCAAGGTAGAGGCTGCTGAGAGTGAGAAAGCAGAGATAGCTCGAGGGTTTGGTGAAGCGCGCAAAGAACACGAGCAGCAGACGCAGCAGATCAAGCGCGACTATGAGGCTACGTATGCGAAATTGCAGTCTCACCTCGATGAGACGAAACGGCAGCATGCCAACAAGCTCGACGCCGTCAATATAGAGCACGGCCGAAAGGTCAACTCTATGAACGACGGGCACAAAGCAGAGGCGAAACGACTACAGAATCAAGCAGACGAACTTCGCGAAAACCATGGCACCAAGATCAGGAGCCTGAAGGCCGAGCTGGAGGGCAAGGTGCAGCAGGCTCACAGTGAGATCGAGTCTCTCAAAGCTGGCGGTGAACAACACGCTACGGAGAAGGCGGACTTGCAGAAGGCTTTGAAGGATGCGCGGGCTACGATGGAAAGCGCACGGTCACAGCACGAGTCTGAAGTATCGGCGGTTCGGAAAGAGCTGGAAGATGCAAAGATATCGCATACGAGGACACTGGATGAGTCGCGTACGCAATACGACAACGACATCGATCTAATTCGCAGGGAGATGGACGATGCCAAAGCAGCACACTCCACGGCGCTGGATGACGCTCACACGGAGCATAGTGATGAGGTACAAGGCGTCCGGAAGGAGCTTGACGACGCCAAAGCAGCGCACTCAAAGGCTTTGGATGATGCACAGTCCCAGCACGAGACCGAAACCCAGGCCATTCGGAAGGAGCTCGAGGACGCGGATTTATCACACTCGAAAGCCCTGGATCATGCGCATAAAGAGCACAACAACGAGATCCAGGCTATCCGTAGTGGACTGGAAAGGGCTAAATCAGAGCATGAGAAGGATGTTCAGACCGTGCGACAAGAGTTCGAGGACGCTAAGGTAGCTCATTCGAAAACATTGCAGGAAGCACAAGCGAGACACGACGAGAAGGTGAAAGCCATTGGTAAGGAGCTAGAAGAAACGAAGGCCACACATGCCCAGGAGTTGGAGAACACACGATCTGGACACGTTACCGAAGTGCAGGCGGTGCGGCAGGAGCTGGAAGACGCTAAGACTAGTCACTCGAAGGCGCTCGAAGATGCACAATCTGGACAGAATGAGCAGGTCCAAGGTATACGACAGGAGTTGGAAGAAGCTAAGAATGCTCATTTGAAGGCAACCAAGGATGCAGAATCTGGACATAACAAGCATATACAAGCTGTGCGACAGGAGCTTGAACAAGCTAGGTCAACCCACTCCACGGAGATGGACAATGCGAGATCAGAGTATGACAACAGGGTTAAAGCCATTCGCAGCGAGCTTGATGAGGTTCGGAACACACACTCAAAGGTCCTGGAAGATGCAAAATCTCAGCATGACAGCGAAAAGCTAGCTGTTCAGAAGCAGCTCGAGGAGACGAAGCAAGCCGCTATCGCCGCGAGAGAAAGGTCGCAAACAAAACTTGCGAGCGTGGCTGGAAAGCTAGCTGCGGAGCACAAGGAAGTCAAGGCTTTGCGCGAGCAGTTGCTAAAGGGCGAAGAATCGCATCGTGCGCGTGTAAGGGATCTCGAGGCCAGTATGGTCGAGTTGGAGCAGCGTCTGGAGCGTGCAGATCAAATCGCTTTGGAGCGGTCGACAGATTCGAAGGCCAAGGAAGCCGAATTGGGCGAAGAAATCACGACGCTGAAGGGCCAACTTATCGACGCTCAGCGCCAATCGACAGAGCACAACAAGAAGATGGAAGGGCTTACTCGTGACATCGAAGCGGCGAACGCACGAGCGAGCGATGCGACTCAGAGTCACGAGAATGCACTCCAGGAGCACAAGGACAGGGTCACTAGTCTTGCCAGCGATCTCGAGGCTGCGCATGCGCGGCATAGGGAAGCCATCAAGACTCACGAAGAGACGCTTCACAATCTTCATCGCAACCACAAAGAGGCTCTGGAGAAGCAACGTGGCGAGCATACGACCGTGGCCGAAGCTGCAAGAGCTCGCGAGGACGAAGCCGCTGCTCAACATGAAGTTGCGCTGAAGGAGTTGGGTGACAAGCATAGCAAAGCCCTGGACGATCTGCGTCAACAGCACTCCGCCGACGTTGACCGCTTACAAGACGAAATTCGCATCAAAGCCGATGAGGAGATAACCGACTTGCGCAACAACCTAAATTCACAAGTCGCAAAGCTGGAGGACAGGATCGGCGAGCTTACGCAAGCCGCTGAGACTGCGAAGGCCCGAGACGAAGAGACCAAGAAGCGCCATCTCAACGAAATTCAAGAGCTGGACAAGGAGCACGGTAGCGCCTTGGAGGAGCAGCGGAGTCAGCACCTTGCGGAGATTGAACGCTTGCAGAGAGAAGCTCAGGAGGCAGTGGAGAACGCGACGACTAGCCATACTGGTGCTGTCGAAGAGCTACGTAGACAGCACGAGGGAGCGCTGGCGACTGCCAGGCAGGATGCAGACGGTCGGCTGCAACAGCTGAAGGACAGTCATGCCCGAGACACTGGATGCCTTTTAGCGGAACGCAAGACTGCCATTGATAAGGTCTCCCAGCAATTGGAGAGTCAACATAAGACCGCCATCGAGGATCTCCGGGCACAACACGAGTCGCATACGTCTGAGACGATCGAGAAGCACCAGGCCGAGCTCCAGGGATTGCAAGGTCAATTGCAAGCATTGCGGGACGAGCACGCGACGGCGTTGGACAAGGCCAGTGGTGACCATGCGGTTACGATCGCTGGGCTTCAATCCCAGCACGATAAGGAACGCGATGTTTCTGTCTCCGAAGCGAAGAAGCAGTTGGACGAGTTGCAAGCGAGTCACACTGCTGCTATCGAAGCTTCGCGCAGGGAGAACGAGGCTGCGATCGACACTGCAATCAAAGCTCACGAGGTTGCCCTACAGCAGTATGGAACCGAGCTGGAGCAATTGAGGCAGCAGCTTACCAGTGCGCAAACCTCCCACGTAGAAGCCCTCGAGGCCGTAAAGTCTGCCTCCGCCGAGGATGTCGTGCGGCTGAGAGCTGAACATGCGGACCATGTCCGTGGCCTCGAAGCAGGTTGGTCCCAGAAAGCTGATGAATCGCTGCAGATCCATCAGGCTGATCTTCAAAGAGCGGTCGATGAGGCACGCCGCGAAGCTAGCACCAGCGCGCGCGCTGGTTTCGAGACGGAACTCGCTTCTCGCGACGTTGCTGTTGAAGCTCAGCTTACTGCTGCTCGCCAGAGCAATGCAGATGAGCTTGCACAGATTCGGGACTCTTACGCTGCGGAACTCGAAGCTACTCGTAAGGTGGTAGAGGCTAGCAAGGCTGAACTTGCAGCGGCGCACGCAGAACATGAAGAAGAGACTGGCCGCATGCAGGAGACACTCAGTAATCAGCTTGCAAATTTCAAGATTAAGCACAATGGCGACACCGAACGTCTGGTACGAGAGCATCAGGCCGCGCAAGATCAATGGCAGCAAACTTACCACAACATTGCTGCGGAGCTCGAGGCTGCTCGCACTAGCCATCAGACTCAAATCGATGAGCTGAAAGGACAACACATCTCCTCTCTCGAGACCATGAAGGCGCAGCATGATAGGGACCTGGAGTCTTACCAAGCTAAAAGCACCGAAACAGCGACAGAGCATGAGGTTGCACTTGATCGCATGCGTGCTGAGCATGAAGAGCAGTTGCATAAGGCACGTAGTGTGGCCACGTCGACGACACTGCAGTTAGAGCAGAAACACCAGGAAGCACTGCAACGGGCGCGAGTTGAAGCATCCGCCGAGTTGGACAACACGCGGCAACAACACGAGAAAGCTCTGGCGGCTGTACAAGAGGATAGTCAGAGCAACCTCCAGAAGGCTCAAGATGACCACGAAGCTCGTGTCAACCGTATTCGAGAGGAGCTGGAGAACGCTCACTCGACAGCTCTACAATCCTTGGAAGCTCGGTTGACGGAAGCTGAGGCTCGATCCACAGCCGACATCTCTGAGATACAGAAGTCTCATGCACAAGAACTACTGGACGCTGAGGCTCGCTCCAAAGCCGAGATTTCCGAGATGCAGGATTCTCATTCCCATGTGCGGCGGTATGCTGAAGAGGCTCAAGCGACAGAAATTGCCAATGTCCGCAAAGATCATGAACAAGCGCTAAAAGTTTTGCAGGCATCCTTGGACGAGAAGCTGGCGGCGAGTCAAAGAGACCACGAAGAGGCGATCGATGATATTCAAGAATCACTAAGAACTGAGCTAGAGGCAACGAAGAAGCTTTATGAAGACCAACTTGCCCAGCGCGACGCCGATTGGACCTCTAAGACGGCCGCATTGAAAGAGGAGCAAGCTCAGTCGTTTTCTGTAATTCTCAAGAGCAGTGATGAATCTGCAGCTGAGAAGCTTGAACAGCTCGAACAGCAGCACCGCGACGCTCTCACAGTCGCAATGCAAGGCGCTGAGCAGAAAGCAGCGGAGTCTGGAAGCCAACATCGCGAGTCGCTCGACAAAGCAGTTGCAGATGCGAAGACGCTCGCACAAGCAGATCTCGACAACCTCAAGAACACGCACGAACGGACACTCTTGCAAGTACGAGCCGAGTCTGAATCGCAGGTGCAGTCGCGTATTGCAGTACTGGAAGAAGCCCACCAAGCGTCTCTGGCCTCCGTCAGTAAGCAATTCGAAAACGCTGAACAGCGGGCGTCAGACCTCACAGCGAAACATGAGTCCATGAGCGGTGAGATTGCTGCGTTGCAGGCCCGCCTTGATGCCGAGCTCACTTCGCACGCCGAAGCAGAAAGATCGCTCGCTGAGATACGTAGACAGCGTTTCGAAGATCAGAAACAAACGGCTGCCGCCAAGGACGAACTCCACCGTCAGCACGAAGAGCTGAGGCAAAGGCATGAAGAAGCGTCCACATCTCTGCGCGAGCTACAAGACAAGTCCGTCACGGCGGAAGCCAACTGTACAGATGATGTGGTATCGGCAGAAGATGTTGCAGCATTGAGGCAGAATTTGACTCTTGCAGAACAAGAGCGAGAGGAGGCGCAAGCCTTTGTCCAGCAAAAGCTGGCCGAGAAGTCGGATCTCGCAAGTCAGAACGAGTTCCTCACGAGAGAGCTTGAGTCGCTCAGGGCGCAACTCAGCGCCCCCAAGGTGCCGTCGAGCATCCTTATCGATGCAGAGATGCAGACTGAAACGATTGTCTCTGTTCCGGTCTCCGTATCGCAAAGTCCCACCAGGCGCATGGACCCGGCCGAACAACTTCCAATCCCCGTGGACACTCTGAAGGGCGATCTAGGTGGTCTTTCCAATGGCCCAGTCGAGGAGAGTCACACGGCAGAAAGCAACGGTGTCCGATCTATGTCATTGCCGGACGCTGGTCCTCTACGCTCCATAAGAAACTTCTCTCGCCCAACCAGCCCCATTCATTCTCCTCGCGCGACAAGCCCAGTGAGAGCCCGTCAGCCCTCACAAACGAACGACGAAGATCGTGCCTGGAAGACCACGTCGTTCGAAGAGTACCTTCACAACGCACAGGCCGAGCTGACCGAACTGGGTACCGCCATCACGGCAAACGAAGCACTCTTTGCGCAGAAGATACAGGAGCATGTTGGTGATCTGCAACGTGCGAAGGATCGCCTGTCTGCTGAGTACAACAAGAAGTTCGACGCTCTACTCTCCGAGAAAGAGCGTATGGAAAAGGAAGCCACTACCAAGGGAGTGGCTGCCTTCGCCAAAGAGCGCAATCAGCTGGTAGCCAAGTATGGTGTAGATGACCAGGAACCAAGTGCGCAAACTGCTATGCTTACGACTCTGCCGACGAAGCAAGCCAAGGCGCTCAGGACGGCGGAAGAGCGGCTAGTGTTGGAGTATAACCGACGCATTGCTAAGCGCAAGTCACAGATTGCGTTGAAGCATGCCGAAGATTTCCAGTCGCTCACGAAGGACTATGATGGCAAGATAGCCGAGTTGCTAATAGACAAGCAAAAGCTTGAAGGTGATCTTAGCATGGATCCGGAGCGGTTCGAGCATGATCTTGATGAGCTCGAAGTCAAGTCTGTGCAGCTGGAGGCGGAGAAGGCAGGTAGTGTGCACAGTAGTCCCATGGCAAAGCAGACTACACGGCCCAGTGTGAATGCGTCTCCACGGCCCCTGAGCTTCGCTGGAAACGAGGACGAGTACAACCACGCGGACGTCACTTCCATAGTGGATTGTGCGCAGACGACAGCAGTCGAGAAGGCCGAAGCAACGCTTGTTAAACGCCCTTCTGCCTCGCAACTTTCAAAGCGCGTTTTAACGAGCAGTCCACGCACGTCAACGTCGCTACCTCGGTCACGGCCCTTCTTCCCAGGAAGCCGCGATAGCGCGGACTCGACTGCACAGCCACAAGGAGGAAAAAGACCTTCTACACCAATGAGAGCGCCATCCACATCTAGCAACCAAAGACCGTCACCTTCGGAGCGTTACAAGCTATCGCCTCAGCGGTCACTCATGCGGACCAAGAGTCCACCCGATGGTCCTCTGCCACGGCGAGTAGTATCTACGCCACGGAGCTCGGAGAAGTGGGCGTCCCCTTCATCTACCCAGGACAATCCATCCCAGGATCTCCATTTGGAACCTGAGATTTTCGAGCAGCAGGCAGCGCATAAGGATTTACAGAGAGTCTCACAAGACTCGGCGAAGTCAACCAGGACGGCTGAGCCAAGCACTCCGCGATCGCTGAGACATTCTTCTGGGAGTATATACAGACAGGTGTTTAGGAAGGGTTAAGCATGCTTTTCATGATCTTTAGCGAGGCGTTGGGCTGGACTTGGGTCTGCATCGACAGGATTTGGAATTGCATGGCGTGGGTTTCACGGCGCAGAGCAATGTAAGATACTGTAAATATCGCATTTCTCGAATGATCTACAGGCGCAGAACTCCCGAACTCCTCAGACACGCTTGCGCTTAAGCAGCTCCAGCTGCAGCCCAATATCTTCCTCCTGCAACGCGATGAGCTTCAACTTCGGATTCAGCTCTCCTTCGGACGGAACAGCAGGGTCTCGCTCGCGCTTCATCTCAACAGCAGGGCCGTCCTCTTCGGACTCGCACATATCAATAACCTCCCGACTCTCCACGATACCCTTATCTTCATTGTCGGAGCTCATCTCAGTGCAGAGATCGACCGGCGCCGTAAGCCGAGCGTGCTCCTCAGTAGACATTCGTGGTCGCTCGTGAGCAACAGCTTCATCGTCTTCGTCATCCGCTTGGACTTGAGCAGATCTCCGAGTAAGCCTGCGGCGCTTTAACGGCACAACAACCTCATCATATTCACTCTCGTTCTCCCCGTCCAGCTGGTCACCTGTGAACGCCATTGCTCTCTTCTTCACTCTTGAGCGTGCCTTCCACTCTCTGTTCCTCTGCTTGCGTGCCTCCTAAGCAGCAACAGCGACAGGATCTCCAGCAGCGATACCAGCTTTGAGGTTCGCCTCCCTCTTTCGATAGTTCGCGTCCTGTTTGTCGTTCTTATGCTTGATGCGTGCCTGTGCGACAGGATCACCCGCCCGTGCCTGCGCTGCGATGCCATTACGATAGTCATTCCTCCACTTACGCATGCTTCCTCGTCTACGTGCCACCTATCACGATAGTTCTGGAGCTTCGCCGCGTGTGCCGGATCCAGGGTATCCAGATCAAGCTTGTTGGCTGGCTCAGTTCCGAGCTTCGGTCCCGTTGGCATTGCGGGTGTCGCTGGTCATAAATGTCCAGGTGTTGCTTCAGGAGGATATGGTATGGTAAGTTGCAGTCGGGAGTTTGGAAGAGAGAAGAAGGAAGAGAGAAGGAATATATAGACAACCTTCGTGGCGAAACTTGGGTAAGACGTGAAGGCAGGTTGGTCAACAATAGCGGGCTACAGCCATTGTAACATCCCCAGATGTGAAAGTGGATTTGAGCGCAGGTAATCGGCGACAGTATGCTCGGAAAAGCCTGGGCCAGAAGAGCGTAGTGAAATATAAGGCCATGAGGCTGCTTGTAATGTCGGAAATGTCTTTCAGGAGTAAGCGGGTGAAGTAAGCTTGAAGCACCGATCACTTTGACACACCATCTCCGGGTGTTCATGTGCACGTCAGGGCTGGTAGTCGGTGGCAGTCTGCTCAGGCAGTCTGCTGAGGCGAGGCCTACCCATCAAAGTGACTGTGCTGTCAGCGCTTTCTTGCTCGATAGCTGTAGATTTGTTGAGCCTACTGTAGCGGAATACAAGCTTGCAAGGCCTCTTGTTATCTCGGAGACATTCTCCAACAGCAGCAAGGTGAAGTGAGGTGGGCATGGCCATAGCATTTCCAGACAAAAGTGCTCGAGTGCTTGGCCTATACATGCAGACTCGTTACAAAGCGATGCTTGAGAGGGGATGTCGTAGTCGTAGCCTTGTGGGGCATGATGGAAGCGTGAGCGCATCTGATAGCCCGATATCTCGACGGAGTCTGAACTATTGGCATATACCTCTTAGTGTTGTCTAGCTACCAGATCATCTATAGCTTGCTTCCTGAGTTATCTTCCCTGCAATGAACGTCAATTCATTCCATCGCCATCGGCGTCCCAAGGGCTGACGTGCTCTTACGGTAGTACAGCGATGCACTCGATCTCGACATCGGTGCCTAATGGTAGCTGCTTGGCGGCGACACAGCTGCAGTAGTTGTCAGTATTGTCTCTTCGCAGTGACTGGATTGCTATTGAACGTACGTCCTGCAAGGCTTGTTGTCACCCCAGTACGTAGCGTAGACCTCGTTCATGGCTGCGAAGTCCTTCATGTCGGCAAGGAAGACGTTGACCTTGACCACATCTATCGCGCTTCAATCAGCACATGGCTCAGCAGTGTACTTAAGCTCGCACATAAGCTTACTGTCGATGTTCGTGCCAGCGGCCTCAAGCACCGCGGTCAAGTTCTTGATGCATTGGTGCTGTAAGTTGGTCTGTCAGCTCACTGTTCGTTCGCATGGGAAAGACTATACCACTTACTGTGTGAGCAGCGACGTCTCCATCAATGAGCTTGCCAGTCGCTGGATCCATTGCGACCGAACCGGAGCAGTAGACCGTTCCATTGGCGACGATGGCTTGGTTGTAGATGCCTTTGAGTGGCGGTGGAGCTTTGTCCGTGAGGATGACCTTTTTGGGCGCCATTGTGTCAAGATCTCTTTGTTTTCTGAGTTGTTGGTGATTGTGATCTGCAAGAGCCAAAATGTCAAGTGCGAAGGATGAGAACTTGAGGTCGGCCAACGCTGCCCGAAGCTTCCTTCCGATTTCGGAAGTTGCAATACGAAGGGCGTGATGATCAGTGAGCGATCACAAACACGACATAGCGACTCAGCGGGATCAGTAATGATGCAGAAGTGTCATATCGTAAGTATGTAATCTGCAGTCTACCCAAGAAAGCCCTGAGCGTCCTCCTGCGCCATACCCATCATGATGGCTAAAGCACATCGTCACAAACGCCATCGCTATCATCATGCCGCAGTCGTAGAATTTTCGGCTTTCATGCCTCGACCACCTCAAGCACCTTGGCGCCTGGGACGTCGCGACCGCCCGGGCCCTTGCCATTGCCCTTCTTCTCGGCCTTGGCTCCACCGCTCGTACCCTCCACCGCATCGCCGCCCTTCTCCTGGTTGTCCTTGACCGACTCCGGCTTGCCGTTCGACTTGTTGGACTGGGCCTTGCTGCCCTTACGACCACGACCACGGCCACGCTTCTCCTTCTTCTCTCCACCCTCACCAGTCGCGCGCTCCACAGCCTCCCAACCCTCGCGCTGCATCCGCTTCCTGCCTTCCTCACGGCGCTCCTCACGCTCCATCCACACCGCATAACGATGGTTCTCCACCGCCTTGAAACGCTTGTAGAGGTCGGCGTCGGCGTGAACGTACTTGATGATTGCATCCCACTCCTCGTCGTTGTAGGTGTCGCTCTCGACGTTCTCGAAGAAAGACGTGATCATGCGCTTGGACACGCCATCCTCCTTCGGGACGTGCTCGTGGATGTACTGAACGTCGGAGGCGAGCGGCTTGTTGCTGCTGAGATGGTCGTAGATCGCTTGACGGAGCGTGGCCGGGAATGGGCGCAAGTTGAGGCAAAGCAAGGCCTCGTACACGTCGACGAGCGCATGCAGGCCCTTGTCCACCGGGATGTAGAAGGGGATGAGCTTGCCGTGGTTGGCGTGATTCATCGCCATCCACTGGAGGCACAGCTTGACAGCCTCGACCTTCGGAGGAGTGAGGTCGGCGAGGTTGAGGAAGAGGACCTTGTTGCCGTCGCTATCGGTAGGCCCCACAATCACCGGCATCTCCTTCTCCTTGTCGGTTGCCGCGTTGGTCTTCGGGAAGATCCCAGCAGCAACCCTGGAGAAGCGGACTAGACGCCCGAGAGGAACCTCCTGGACGAATGTGTCGCCAGTGTAGATGTGAACCACGTTTCGTGGCTTGGGTGGTTGCTTGGTCTTGTTGTTGGCGCTCGCATAGCGAGACTTAGAGCCGATGAAGATGGTAGCAGGCTCCATGGTAGCGGTGGAGTGATTCGAGTAAGTTGTGTAAGAACCGAGAGCGGTGTTGTAGGTGCGGTAGCCTTGGCACGTCACTTCTGGAAGCTGCTGCCAGAAGGTGTCGGTGACTTGCGGCGAAGCTACTCGGTGTGGCTCGCCGAAGAGGCTTGGATCGTAGTGGAAGACGGGCTCGTGGGCTGCTGGGTAGTAGACACTAGGGTCGAACAGCTGGTAGGACTGGTACAGTTGCTCGGAAGTGTAGTCGTGTTGGGTTGGGTAGTTTTGGTAGTCGTTGCTCATGTGGTAGTTGCAGCGCGGCGGTGGTGGTGGTGGATGTGTGTGGAAGAAAGAGAGCAAGTCCAGCAGCGAAGAGCCAAATACTTATAATGGCTGCCTGTTGTCACGAGCGTTGCGGATGTTGCGCGAAGTGAATAAGGACACCGTTGTAGTGAGTCACTTGCGCGCACAATGTGAGCGCGAAGCTTCCAAAGTCTTCCTGAATGATGTGTGGATCTTGCATAAGGCGCTGGAAAGTGACTGCGCAAGGCCAGAAACACCTGCTGATGACGGTGAATGGTGCGCAGAAAGCGACACATGAGGCTGAAAGTGACTGCGAAAGGCCGAGAACACCCTGCTGACATGGTGAATGGTAGTCATAGAACAACACGATACGCAGGAAAGTGACGGCTTAACGCCGAAGAAAGGAAAAGAGTTTGAGAGATGAGCGATGAGCGATGAACGTATACGAGATGAAGGTCCGTGAATACGAAGAATATAGCAGGCGTGCACGATGCGGCCTTAATAGCCCCCATCGACGAAGGTAGCCCGTTTTGTCAAGGCTATGGGTGTGAGACCTGCATTGAATTGGACGCCTCAGCAAACAATGTGTTGCCATCACGGTCGCATGACGTACTCACTGACAAGCCGATGATCCAAGTGAATGCTCAATGAGCCTTTCGCCGTCGACGTGCAACGGCTCCATGCGCGCGGAACACCTCGAGCTCTCGCAGCCGCCCATGGACACGATCCCTCCGCGAGTTCAGGCAGCTATCACAGACGGCATGGGGAGCTCAAGTAAGATAGATGGACGGTAAGGTGGCCGTATATGTTCAAGACGGTCATCGCGTCAACGTGAAGTGGTTCAGCAGTCCAGATCCGGCTTTTGGTGTGCAGTAGGGCTCTGCTCTCGGCGGTTGTTCCAGGCAGCCAGGTATCGAACGCATCTCCAGATAGTGTTGTTGTCAGTGGAATGGAATCCGAAATCTGGTGGCGGGCACGGCAAGAGACGAAGGGGTGAGGTCTGTCGAAGAGCAGATGGAGTTTGAGGAGAGCATGGACGGAAGATGCCGGAGGCATTTGATTGGACGGCGCGTCACCCTCAGGCGCGTACAACTCTGAAACATTTCACGAACTGACCATCGACGCATGATGATGGACGGGCGCAGGCGGTAGCAAACGGTGTATAAGAGAGCCGTCATCCACCTGCTGTAGTCCTCCCTCACATGCCACCGCCAGCAAACAGCATGTCCAAGTTCACCCTCGCCCTCGTCGCCGGCGCATCGGCTGCAGTCGGCGCAGCAACAACAGCAGCAATCTACGGCATAGGAGGAGGGCAGAAGAAGTCATTACCCGGCGACACCCAACAGACAGTCACTACAACCACCACAGTCACATCACCCGGCGCAACACGAACAGGCCCAGCAGCGCCCGTACCTCTCCCTTACCAACGAGACGACCCCAAAGTCCCCTTCATCCCACCCGTCGACCCCTCGGGCGTCTTCCAATACGGCTTCCCAGGTCCAGTCAACGACCTCCGTGCCGCCGCCTCTCTCACCTCGGCCTTCGACCGCGCACGACGGAACCCGCACTGGGTGGCCGAACACATCACACCTGCTTCTCTACTCATGCAGAATGGCAACCGCAGACACAGCCTATTCGCTGAAGACCTAAGCATACCCGACAAGTTTCGCGCGAAACTCAAAGATTACCAGCGCAGCGGCTACGACCGTGGCCATCAAGTCCCAGCCGCTGACGCGAAATGGAGCCAAGACGCTATGGACAGTACTTTCGCTCTGTCGAACATGTGTCCGCAAGTGGGCGATGGGTTTAACAGAGATTACTGGGCGCACTTTGAGGACTTCTGTCGCCGACTCACTTCTTTCTACCCTTCCGTGCGGATCGTGACTGGACCCTTGTACCTGCCGAAGCGAGACCCGATCGATGGAAAGTGGAGAGTCTTCTACGAAGTCATCGGCCACCCTCCAAACGTGGCAGTACCCACGCACTTCTACAAAGTCATCTTTGCCGAGGACGGCAAAGCTGGCGGGAATGTGTCACTCGGCGCATTCGTGCTGCCAAACGACGTGATTCACAACGACAAGCCTCTGCAGGACTTCGAGGTGCCTGTGGAAGCGATCGAGAGGGCAAGTGGACTGGAGTTCGCGGGACTGCTGCCGCCCGCTAGGAGGAAGAAGCTGTGCCAGGAGATCAATTGCAGTATTATTGTCAAGCAGTACGCTGAGAGGCAGCGGACTATGATGTCTCCGCCGCCGACGAAGGGTGGGAGTCCGCCAGCTACTGCATTGACGACGCGGTGATGGATGTCTGGGTGTCAGAGTTGAATAGGCGTTTTAGTGGGAAGGGGCAGCATATGACAAGCGTTCAGCATCGTAGCGGCGTCCAGGTATAAGCATATATGCATTCAGCGGAAAGACTCGAGATATGTACTTGGATACTCTGAGTACTCGGCATCCTCATCTTCATCACTTTTGGTTCTGCTAACACAGTGACATGATGCAGCGCAGGCGTTCCGCGTCAAGCAGACCAGGATGAACATGATTCGTTGACTAAGCGCGTTGCTGCCTCCAGCTTCTTTGCGGCCTGGCTGTGCCTCACCAACACGAACAGAATATGCTGCTCTTAATACGGCCCACTCGCCCTTGCCCATAATCATTATTCTAACACGCTATGCTGTGTCGAAATCAACGACACAAAACAGAACTCTGATATCGTTTCGTTTATTGTTAACGGCATCAACAAAGCAACACAATGGCGAGTCTGCTTGCAAACCTGATTGTAGTGCTGTTTGGGCTGGGACCTCGCAAGAAAGACCCAAGTGAAGTCATTAGCACGAAAGGTATATCGAGCGTCTCATTTC
>JAKLLW010000738.1:0-24719 GCA_022814695.1 Neocatenulostroma microsporum | reverse complement strand
CCAGCAGCAAGCCCAAAACACAGCACTCCGAATGCAGCAAGCCCAGCAACAGGCTGATGTGCACCGGCTTGATGATCACATTGGACGGAACAACGGCATCTCCAACCAGTGGCACACTTCCTTGGACCGGCAGATCGAGAACCTGCAGAATGAAACACAGAGTCTCCGCCTACAGAAGACTGCGAACAGCAACGCCAAGGCACACATGTCTGGGCCAGAGATCAAGAACCCTCGAGGATCGGCGCAACGGGAAGCCGAGCTACACAAGTCACACGTGTGCGCGAGAGGGTATCCAGACTGCCGTCTCTGCAGAGAGCGGCTCGAGAGACTTTCACATCCCAGGCCATTCATTTATCCTCCAAAGCCGCCGCGGCCTCGTCCAAGATTTGGAGCAGGCGGTGGGTGAACCTTTTGGGCTTGCAGGGTCCACAGCGGCGAGTGTTTAATTGCCTCCATGATGGGACTGATTGTATAGATCAACCCGGCGCTGTATAAGTACGCGCCGACAAATGATGTAGATAGTCAATGAGTCTGAATGATCGGAACGTCTACTCGCATTAATGCCCTTGGCGTGATTTTCATGCTCGACTTGCGTCGCTCCATTTCCATTCTTTTGCAATCTGACCCAAAGCCAGATTCAGATTCCGTGTCTCGCCACCGCCGGCTACATTGCTTATGTTTGCGACGATGACATTCTACATCTTCTCCACGAAATGCGGCACTAGGCAGGAGACCTTCAATGACGACGTCTGGACAACACCGCTGGGAGCCTGATCTCAGAAACCTCTGGCAGCTCTAGCAGACGAGGGTGACAGACTCTCGGTCCGCAGTGTGGAGGTGCAGCCCTGGCTAAAACGGATATAGGTACGGAGGTAGTGCCACCACGAATTTACCATGCAGACTACCAAGACCGCTATTGATCTTCGTCCGGGCCATTCAGCCCTAAAGACATAGTTCCCAGGAGTCCTCTCAAAGAATGCGTGGGGAGTATAAATATGTCAGATGTGCAAGAAACCGTTGTAACACGCAAACGTATAAACGCCCAGCAAAGAAAGCTTTGACTCGAGTGTTCAAAGCCCGCAGTCTGAGCAGTGATGAGCAGCACATCAAGTCCCCCTTTTTTTTCCTCGTAGTGATGGTCGGAGATGGGCTCAACGCTCCACAGGAATAGGAGACAGCGCCCGCGCAGCTTCTTTGATTTCTTCGCTGAAGACTGGGCGTTGGCCGAAGGGGAGTTCGCCTGTAAGCATTCAACCAGGTTCTTCCTCTGCAAACACCATTGTGGGCGGTGAAGGCTTACCAGTCTGACCCGGATAAGTGCTATCCACCATCTGGTCAAGCATGCCTGGCCTTCTATCGAGGATGAGCATAGCCGTCATGGTGTTGCGGCTGTGCACGTCCTGCCACCGTTCTTCTTGGATAGGGGCCATGTCGTCTAGGGTTTCTGGGACGCGGTAGAGGTAGCCCTGGGATATGGTTAGAGGGTGTGGGTGTTTGTATATGGTACGGTAGTGTAGACAGTTACCAATGTCCTGCCAACAAAATCCCACATGCTTCATTCACCAAACGCTCCCATGTCAGCATCGTCCCGACCATACGAGGCTTGTAGTGGTATTGTACGTACAAGTAAACTTTCGTCTTCAGGTTGGCAGGCGTCATATACGTCTGCTGCAAATTCGGCCGCATGGCAGAATGGAACGCAAGCAAACGCAGCAGTGTTCAAAGCTTGTCGACTTGTTCGAGCCATTCCGGATTGCAGACGGAGGACAAGGGCTGGTTGAGCATGCCGTTTGTCCATTGCTCGCGGGTGTGGGTGTAGGGGTCGAGTTGGGGGTCGTTTGACATTTTGGAGGTTGACCATGGGACGGAGAGATGAGGAGAGAGACGGTGAAGATGGGAGTGAAAGGGAGGGTTGGACAGGAGAGGTGTGATATACTTATCATCCGGAGACAAGGCCGAAACGTGAAGAAATGTGACAGGTTGATGTTTTGGCGATCACTGCCTGTTCATCGGCAGGGAGTTTCGCGTTTGTACGCGTTGAAATGACGCCAGTGGCGCTGCACTCTACGCGAGAGCACGTGAAGGGTGGGATGAACATTGGCGTGCATACCTCGTTGGGCCTTTGGTATGAGAGCTCGAAGACGTCGAGATAAACGGTCGTTGTGAATAGCAAGTGTTGTTCTTCGAGTAGATTTGGAAAGATAGAGTTTGAACATGCTTCGACGACCCTGAAACATCTCGCATGTGATTGTGCGAGGCTTCGAAGGCCAGATGTCTTTTTCAATATCATCACCTACAGCTTCACCGTTCGGCACGCCCATCGATGAACGGCCTAAAGCAAAGAGACAGCAGTCGCAATTCAGAGCAACGGTAGCACCTTCTCCAGGGGGGTACATTCAGGGAAGCGGATATAGCAACGCGGCCCCAACAAGCGCATATGGTGCTCCGGCGCAAGACAGCTATTTCCCACAGGCGCAAGACAGCTTAGTACAACAAGCACCACAGCCGAGTCCAACACCGCAACCGACGAGTCAGCCGACGATGCAGAACTATGGGCAGCCAGGACAGCAAGATGGCTCGGGAATGGCACAGCAGATGGGGCAGATGAGGTTGGATGGGGGTGCGCCAGTGCATGCGCGGAAGAAGAAGGATAGACATGCGTACCACCAAATAGAGCAGCCCGCAGCGGCCTCGCAGTCATATAATGGAGCTGGTGGCGGTCAGTACATGAACGGACAAGCTGGCCAACAACCGGGAGCACCGAGTCCAGGCCCACAAGCTCCATGGCAGCAGACAACGCAGGCATGGCAGTCACAGGCACTCCCTCAAGGAGGCAACCAATTCGCCGCTCCTGCGGGCACGCCAATACCGATGGGTGGGCAACAGATGCAGCAGCCGCAGGGACCGATGATGGGAGCACAATCCAAGGTCAATCCAGACCAGATACCAAGCGTACCTCTCAGCCGTGACCTTCCAGCCGAGTACTACAAGAGCCATATCTATCCCACCATGGAGCAGCATCTCCCGCCTCCCGCGACAACACCCTTCGTGGCGTACGACCAAGGCAGCGCATCCCCGAAGTACGCTCGACTAACGCTGAACTGTATACCCAATGCCCATGACCAGATGGTCTCTACCGGCCTCCCTCTCGGTCTCGTCCTACAACCGCTAGCGAAACAAACAGATGGCGAACAAGCGATTCCCGTCCTGGACTTCGGCGAAGCTGGTCCACCTCGATGCAGGAGGTGTAGAGCGTACATCAACCCTTTCATGATCTTCTCCAACGGCGGTAATAAGATGACTTGTAACCTCTGCGGCCACCCGAACGAAGTGCCACCGGAATATTACGCGCCCACCGACCCTCAAGGAATCCGTGTGGACCGGACGCAGCGGCCTGAGCTGATGCTGGGCACGTGCGAGTTCCTGGTGCCAAAGGAGTACTGGTCGAAGGAGCCGGTGCCTATGCGATATCTCTTCCTCCTCGACGTGAGCGCTGAGGCCTACAACCGAGGTTTCCTGCAGGGTGTTTGCGATGGCATACTCTCAGCACTATACGGCGATGAGGAGCCCGAGACGGAGGCAAATGGCGATGCGCCCAAACCAACCAAAGTCCCCCCCGGAGCAAAAGTAGGCTTCATGACCTTCGACCGCGAAATCCACTTCTATGACGTCTCCGCCTCCGTCCCCTCCCCTCAACAACTAGTCGTCTCCGACCTCGAAGACCCCTTCGCCGCCATCTCCCCCGAGCGCCTCTTCATCGATGCCGCGGAGTGTCGAACAAATATCACGACCCTCTTGCGGCAGATTCCCAATATGTTCGCCAATACCCGGCACCCCGAGACCGCGCTCTTACCACCATTACAAGCCGCATTGGCATGTCTAGAACAGTCTGGGGGGAAGATGATCTGTTCGTTAGCGAGTTTACCGACGTATGGACCCGGGCGGTTGCATCAGAGGGATAAAGGACAGAGTCAGGCTCCGAATGATGATGGGGATACCAGCCGCGACCTTCTGAAAACAGACCACGCCGCTTTTAAGAAATTCCAAGCAGACCTAGTAAAAGCGGGCGTGGGGATGGACTTCTTCCTCTCGGCCCCTATGGGCGGCTACCTTGACATAGCAACTATCGGCTTGATCGCGGAGAAAACCGGAGGTGAAACTTACTACTATCCTAACTGGTCTTTCCCGAGAGACTGCTTACGGCTGCAAAAAGAGCTTTCACATACTCTCAGGAGGGAGCAAGGGTACGCGGCCTTGATGAAGGTACGGTGTAGTAACGGTCTGCAAGTGGGGAATTATAGCGGATGTTTCACGCAACATACTTTTGGGGCAGATTTGGAGATGGGGAGTGTGACGGAGGATTGGGGGGTAGGGGTTACTTTTGCTTATGATGGGAAGGTGAGTTTGAGATTGAATCCTGTGGCGAGTCTGGAGGAGAGGAGGAAGGCTACGCACGTGGAGGTGCGTGCGCTAGGCCTTCGTCGACTTTTTCGTGGCCTTTGTGCTGACTTTGTGATGTGTATAGCTCGATCCGAAGTTAGACGCCCACTTCCAAGCCGCTCTCCTCTACACTACTACCTCTGGCCAACGAAGGGTGAGGTGTATCAACGTCGTTGCCTCCGTCACGGAGAACGCGAGGGAGAGTATGAAGTTCATCGATCAAGACGCCGTTATTTCCATCATTGCGAAGGAGTCCGTTTCCAAAATGTCGGACCGCAACTTGAAGGAGATCCGGCAAGCTCTCCAGGACAAGACCGTCGATATCTTAGCTGCTTACCGCAAGAACTTCTCAGGCCAGCAAGCGAGCGGGCAACTGGTGCTACCGGAGAACCTCAAGGAGTTCGCAATGTATGTTTTGGGGCTTGTGAAGAGTAGGGCGTTGAAGGGTGGGAGGGAGCCCAGTGATAGGAGGGTGCAGGAGGGGAGGATGGTTAAGGGAATGGGGCCTGCGGAACTTAGTCTTTTCTTGTATCCGAGGATTATTGCGTTGCATACACTGGATGCTGGAGATGGGTTTGCGGATGAGAATGGGCATTTGAAGATGCCTCACGCTATCCGAGCTTCTTTCGGACAGATCGAGGAAGGCGGTGCTTACCTTGTCGACAACGGGCAGATGCTAGTACTCTGGCTGCATGCACAAGTCAGCCCGAATCTTCTGGAAGATCTTTTTGGGGAGGGCGTGAGCAGTTTGCAGGCGCTGGATCCTAATCTCAATTCTTTACCGGTTTTGGAGACGCATTTGAATGCGCAGACGAGGAATGTTTTACTGCATCTTGAGGAGCAGAGGGGGAGTAAGGGTTTGGCTATTCAGCTCGCGAGACAAGGGTTGGATGGAGCGGAGTTTGAGTTTGCGAGGTTGTTGTTTGAGGATCGGAATGGGGAGGCGAGTAGTTATGTGGATTGGTTGGTTATGTTGCATCGGGCTGTGGGCGCTGAGTTGAGCGGGCAAAGGGCAAAGCCGAGCGAGGATGTGGGACATACTATTAGTAATACTATAAGTAGTATTACTGGGAGTGTGCCTTATTGGGGTTGAGGATGGCAGACGCACAGGACCAATGGTGGAAAGGGTGGCTTCGCGGCACGAGGAGTGAGCGATATGAATCAACGAGCAGTCCTCTCTCCGAAGACGACAGCCCCGAACGTCTCATACAGCGACAGTATGCCCGGCTCGTGACCACGATGGCTCGCAAGGAATATATCTCGCGGTGCGGTTGCAGGCATGTCCAGAGCTACATACAACTCGCGGACTTCTTGGGTACTGTATGGTCCAGCAGGCCAACTCCTTGAACACACTCAAATTTGATAGTCATGGACCTCGGCATAGGAGAGCATGCACACATGAGGCACAGCAGATGTGGTAGAGCCGTATTTAGCATTCGAAGGTGGGTAGATGTCGATATGGCCGTTGGAAGCTACAACATGCTCCGCGATCTTTGCAGCCTCTCACCAGATCATGCACGAAATTACTATCAAGCACTTGATCGTGTGCTGGTCGCTATATCCTCTTGCTTCTGTCATAATGAGCCCATCGTCGCCCTGTGCTTGAGATGGTACTTGAAGTGAGTTTCTAGGCGCAGCTTCTTGGCACGGATCCCCCGCCGGTCCTGGCGCTCAGACGGAAGCCACGATCCTTCCGCGGGCGGCTCATGATCTTCTTCCTTCCACATCGCCAACCTTGCTTTCATGATCAGCAGGCGGCACAGCCTCGCTCGTGCCTGCAAATGCCGCAGCACTGATGGCACCTGATGCATATATCGAGGTAGGGCTGAGCATGTCGTTTCTTTCCATTTTACTGTTCAGCCTCGCGCAGCTTTCAGCTACATCTCACGCCAAACCGCATTGACCGTTGATACCGGGCTACATTCAAGATGGCATCAATACTGACGAACAAAGCAATGTGGAGGGCTGTTATCCTCACTCTCGTCATTCATCAATGCACGCAGTACGCCTCGAAAAGGCTTTGGAGTCAAGTCGGAGAAGGATTCTTAGGCGCCCTGCCAGAAGACTTCGATATTGATAGATCGATGTTCGACGACGACAAAGACGACGCCTCCAAGCCCACCAAGTCCTACATGAACAAGATCACGCACCAGATGGGCGAGCTCTGGGTGAGCTTGATCGTGCAGATCGTCGACTACTACTGGCAATGTTGGCTGGAGAGGAGGTTTCCAGCAAGAGCAAGGCCGAACATGGACATCCAACAATTGCGGGAGAAGGACAAGCCCATGGTCGAAGGCAATGAAGAGTTAGAAGAAGAGATTATGCGGAAGTTGATTGCGCAGGGCAAGGTGCAAAGGGCGAGCATCAGCTGGACAAACACGTTCGTGAAGTGGATGCTGAGCCTGACACTGGGCAACTTCTTCTTCTCCCTGCTATGGATTGTCCTCACTGGGGTCAAGAATTTGAAGACACCCGTCAAGATCTGGCGTATGGTCAAGGGCGTAAGTGATGTGTCCCATCCCCTCGTACCCTCACCACTGACTTTCATTGATTAGGAGATATTGTTCGATTTCATTGGTCGCTTCATCGGCATTAACCCACTCGTTATGTTGCTCCTCTACGTCTTAGTGCCAGTCCAGCACCGCGTACCGGCCGAAGCAGCTGTGCACTTCGTTTGGACGGTCTTTTTCGGGGCGTTTGCGAGTGCCGTCGTACCATGGGTCATGAATTTGGAGGGGATGCAGGAGGGTATTAGGAACGGGACAGAGATGAACAAGATGCAGAAGGAGTGGATGCAGGCGAAGATGAACAAGACGGCGAACTTGACGGATGTGACGATCACTGATAAGAGCAGACTCATTGGAGAAGAGTTGTAGGTGGTGGTAGGTCTTCCCTGCTACAACGCGGGTTCTGGGGTCTTCGGTTCATACACATCTATCGCTTCGCTTCGAGCTTCAGATTAGGGTCGTCCAATATCGCACCGACCTTCGCCGGCATCAAAGCGCCCTTCGGCGGCTCACTCTTCGATTTGAAGTCGTCGCAGATTTGCTCCATTGTAACCCACTCGACGCCTTCTTTCGTGTTGATGTATTCGATGATCCTACCGCCAGCGTCAGCTACTTCCGTTTTGGCCCAATGGCGAGGGCTACACTCACCGCTCAAGCAAGAACAGTCCTTGCGGATGACCGCAGACATCTGGATGGACAGTCACCGGAAACACGAACTCTTCTTCTTCCCGATAGAAGTAGTTGAACTGATCGAGCCATAGCTTCTCGACATCTTCCGGGTTCACCCAACCGTGGCTGTTGGCAGCCTTCTTGATGAACATCATCGGCGGCAAATCGTCCAAGTACCAACTCGCCGGAATCTCCACCAACCCAGTCATCTGCCCGGCCTCCAAGGGTTTCATCCAGTGCTCCGGCTTCTTCTCATAGTCAATCGGCGTCCACTTGTCACCTGTCCTCAGCCAATAACATTGACAATCGTGATGATTAAAAGAGTGATCGTACTCCAATCCATACCTCAACATCAGCTCCGCCCCTTCCTGAGAGCTCTCCCACCACGGCGCTACCATCCCTCGGGGCGCTTTGCCACCGTTGAAGTCTTTGATAAGTTTGTAGCACTTGTCCATGATGGCTGTTTGTTGCTCAAGGGTCATGGCAACAGGGTTCTCGTGCGAATAGCCGTGGAGACCTATCTCGTGGCCCTTCTCGACGATCATTTTGCACTCTTCCGGGAACGTCTCGAGGGAGTGACCGGGGATAAACCAGGTAGTCTTGATGTTGTACTTGTCGAACAGCTTGAGTAGCCGGCGGACGCCAATGGTACCGGCGAAGAGGCCGCGGGAGATGTCTGAGGTGCTATCTTCGCCCCCATAAGAGCCTAGCCAGCCGGCTACGGCGTCGATGTCGACTGAGATGCAGCATTGGACCCCTGGGGGTTGGTTAGTATGTTATGATGGGATGGTGGAGGAGGGGGAAGTTACGTTTGGCTGGCATGATGGCAAATGTTTGTACTGGGAGGCTCTGAAGGTTTGGTTCTATATTGTTCTCCTCAATCTGTCGGTGCAGTCAAGAGGACTATCGGAAGCAATGGCAGTTCAAGGTGATCTATGGTGACTTCGTTGCCAATGGCGGGGTCGACGGCCAGCAAAGCTCCTAGGCGATGACGTCTGGTCTGTCTTCTATCGCCGGAACGGCCAAGTGAACAGCTTTCGCATGCTGCCATCATCATCGGCAAAAACCGTCGCATAACGATGGTCAGTCGACCGGAAAGAGGCAGCCCAAGGCTGATGTTCCAAGGGCATGGTTCTGTGTTGTCTCCGCAAAGGTGAGCTTCTGAAGAGCCGAGGCACAATTGCACTACACATTACACCTCATCTCCTTATTTTCCCTTCGTCTCGATCATTTCCATATTCTTCGGTGTTGTTGAGGGCTATGTTGGTTGCTTCGGTTTTATGCCACCTTGAGTGATCGGAAACGGCCTGGAAACCCGCCAGAAAGACACATCAACTACCGCGCAATATGGCGAGCATCCAACCACGTCCTATCAAGCGATTGCTCGTCGCCAACAGGTGAGCTTCACCAAAAAAGTAGACGTCTCTCAAAGACTAACCCTTCGACAGAGGCGAGATAGCTGCTCGTATCTTATCATCAGCACGAGAGCTTGACATCGAGACCTTTGCCGTTTACACCGATCACGATGTTGGCCACACATACAATGCTGCCAATGCCATTCGGCTACGATCGCCTGCTTCGTACCTTGACGTTCCGGAGCTATTGGAGATCGTCAAGCAACACAAAATCGATGCTGTCCATCCCGGCTATGGCTTTCTTTCGGAGTCTGCGGATTTGGCCAAGCAGATGGCGGAGATTGACGTACTCGTCATTGGACCTGGGAGCGAGAACCTGGCTCGAACGGGCGACAAGCTTGAGGCTCGCCTGCTGGCTGTCGAATGCGAAGTGCCGGTCCTGCCTGCCTTGACCGAGCCAACGGGAAGAGTCGACGCCGTCAAGATCTTCGCAGAGAAGACAGGCTTCCCAGTAATGGTCAAGGCCGTTGACGGCGGTGGCGGACGTGGCATTAGATTGATCCGCAACATGGAAGACTTGCCCAGTCTGGTCAATCGAGCAATTGAGGAGAGTCCAACGAAGAAGGTGTTCGCCGAGAAGGCCGCGGTTGACGGGTATCGACATGTCGAAGTTCAGATCATCGGTGATGGGCAAGGGAAGGTCATGCACTTGTGGGAGCGAGAATGTAGCATCCAGAGGCGGTATCAGAAGATCGTTGAGCTTGCTCCCAGCACAGCTAGCAATCGTGAAGTCGTCGCTGAAGTCATTCAGGCTGCCGTCAGGATGGCGAAGAAGGTACCGTACTTCTTGATCATGCGGAATCCGAGCTTCCTGCTAACTCTCAGCAGGTCAACTATGCGTCACTAGGGACCTTTGAGTTCCTGCTCAACCCACATACGGCGGAGTTCTTCTTCCTGGAAATCAACCCGCGATTGCAGGTCGAGCACACCATTACAGAATCTATGTGCAGCATCGACATTGTTCAGGTCCAGTTACAGCTCGCACAGGACGCCTCACTCGATGAGACTGCCCTCGCATATCTCCCTCGAAATCCTCTCAGACCGCCCAAGATGCGCTCAATACAGCTTCGGATCACGGCCGAGGACCCTGAGAAGAACTACTCTCTTAGCATTGGCAAAATCCAGTCGTTCCACTTTCCGTCCGGGAACGGCATCCGGGTAGATACAGCACTCATCAGTGGCATGCCAGCTGTCGTGAGCTCTGATTTTGATAGTGTCATTGCCAAGCTTATCATCACTGCTCCCACCTGGCAGAATGTGGTCAGCAAAGCAAGGCGAGCGATCGATGATGTCTCTGTCGTGGGCATCAACACCAACATAGGGTTACTGAGAGCTGTCGTGAGGCATCCAGACTTCGAGGGGGGTGCCTGCGATACTCAATGGCTGGAGGCCAAGCACACGGAGCTGCTTGAGCATAGCCGGGCACTCGCAAAACGACCGGACCCTCTGCATGGCTTAGTGTCCGCTCAGTCAGCAAGCTCGGCTGCTCCAGCAGTCTCGAGCTCAGCCATGATGTTCCGCAAAGACGATGCTTGGTCTATAACCCTCAAGCCAGAGTCAACCGCTTCTGCAAAGACTCAGCCACACCACATGCAACTCACCAAGGTCCGGCGTAACGACTTCCCAGCAAATTTCGCTGCCGATATCCTCTTCACAGCTCCTGGCTCGCAGCCGCAAGCCTACTCTATGGACTTACAGAGCACTTCAGCATCTGCAGGTTCTGCCAGCTCGCAGCACAAGCAAGGGTCACGATCAGACTCAACTCATGTCATACTGCCAATTTCGGGCAAGCTGGTTGAAGTTCTTGTGGATGTTGGCGATGTGATCAAGAAGGACGATCCAGTCTGTGTTATCAAGCAGATGAAGATGGAGATCGAAGTGAGATCACATAAAGCAGGCCTGGTGACTTTCGTAACAGAAGCGGAAGATGATGAAGACGTTGCGGAAGGCATGCTCGCTGCTATTGTTGATGATGAGAAGGCACAAGCGAAGCTATAACAGCAACATCACCACCAGCGCCTCGCTAATATCCATCGACGAAGTTCACCAAGCACCCTAAGATCCGTTCAACCACGCCTCCTCATCTGCGTCTTCATCCTGCTCATCCTCACCATCCTCCGGCGGATCGTTCGGCTCATCTTGGATCGCACGAAGCCTCTCGTCTGTGTACTGCTCACCGAAGTCCTGCTCAAACATCCCATCATACCTCTCAGCCACATCGTCTTGATCCGCAGCACTCAAATAGCGGTACGCCATGGCCAGATGGTAGATTGCAGCGCGTCGGCGTCTCTGGACCTCATCTGCCGTAGCAGCTGAAACCCCCACCTCACGTTCCGGCTCGTCGTTGGGGTCCAGTGCTTCTGGTTGGACTTGATTGCCTCTAGCTAGCATCGCAGCCGCCCCTCCGGTGAATTCAGATGCCTCAGGGTTCACACCGTGGCGTCTGGCTTCCGTTCGAGGTGTGTACAGACTGGCCACACTTTCGGTGTCCGCTGGGCCGATGTGAGGTGTGCCGGGTAAGGTGAGCGGAGAGGATCGAGGAGGTGGGAAAGGGTGAATGCCGAAAGGAGCGACATCTCCGGAAGCGGGTTGGGGCGGTGGTGTGGTCGTACTCGACGGCGCGGTGTCAGTGGCGCTAGTAGTTGATGGGGATGGTTCATCGCCCTTCGGGTCCTTGCCAGGAGCCTCATCCGCCGGTCCACCGTACTGCGGGAGTGCACGACGTCTAGCCTCGACGTTCTCCTACAGGTCATTGGGTCAGCATTGCGAGATACTGTCGACTATAAGAGCTCATTACCTGCTTGTTCGCACGGAGAAGCGCCTCCTTACGCATGTCTGCCATCTTTCTATATGTATTGGTGTTGTTGCGCTCGGTCCCAATCTTATTATCGCTTTCAGGCGGTGGCAGGAGGTCCAATTGGTCGGTTATACCGTTGCGTATGTGCTCTTGATGATACGGGGATGGTGTGCGGCAGTGTGCTGATGATAAAGAGTATGCGTAGGTGATGAAGATGGATGAAGGTGTGCGATCGATGCATAAAGGAAGACAACATTAAACGCTGGAGAAGCAGTGCGGTGCGGTGGCGAAAAGAGCGGCCCGCAGGCGTAGCGCGCCTTGGCATTCGAAAGGCAAGTGAAGTCAGAAAAGTCAGCGTTGTAGAGCACTCCATCTGACAAACGCCAGAAATTGTGCTTGACCGCCATGGATTCCGTCTTTCGCAGAGACCTAGACGCTGCTATATGCTTTCTCGACGATAAAAGCATCCTAGATGCCTTTGCGGGTTGCGAACGGGCTAGCAAGCACCGTGACTTCCATCTCCGTCAAAGCGACTATCCGTTTGCTACGGTATCTGCAACCGTACTACACATGTAAGCCCGTGCGGTGCGGAAGGAAAGAAATTCCATTGTCTGCTCACAATATGGGTAAGCCGTCCAGAAAGGCTGGCTATGGCGAACGCAGCCTCCAGCAAACTCTACCGTGCGGGCAGCAAGCAGTGGCTCCTTTGTGCAGACCAGGCATACAATGTACGAGCAGCCATAGTGTACATGCTGCTGCCTGCTGCCTCCGTAACGCGCAAGCGCTTAAGGGCCGAGGCAGACATGTTCAGTATGCTAGCAGATCGAACAACAGGATCGAAACTCGCTCTCCTAGCCATCGGAGCCACCGCCGGCGGCGCCATCGCTACCGCAGTATTCCTGCGCTTCGCCGCTAATTGCAACAGGGATAGCGCACACCCTACCACCAAAACCGGATACCCACTCAAACCTCCGGAAGAGATTGCTCTCCGGCACCTCACAAGATCCGGCGCCCTCTACTACCGCGCCGGCGAGGGAGGAACAATTTGCGATTTCCTCACCGGCTACACCATCGGTCGGTTCGGACGGCCAGGACTCCTAGAATTCACGAGCGAACAGATTCGGAGAGATATCGATAGAGAGATCGTTACTGAGCAAGATTCGAACGGTAACGAGCCGGACGAATATATGACAGATTACGCTTGCTGGAAGGGCTACAGTGAGCTTGAGAAGGGGATTGATGCATTGCGTCGGGTTGATGGGGAGGGCGCGGAGGTGTTGATTTGGGCTGCGAATGATATCCTGGGTTTGCAGATGTAGCCATCGCGCAGAGCTTGACCGTGCGCCTTAAGGTCGCGAACTCGGTTGGGCGGAGGGCTATGTATATCATGTTATGCGCTTCGCCAACTCTTCATCAGCTTATGTACAAGCCGGGCTGGTGTATAATCATGCAGTAAGAGTCGACCATTCGCTTTGACACCCCTTTGATTCGATGATGTCGTAGGCAAGCTGATGTGACCCAAGACACAGCTGCGAGTAGGGTGCTCGGCAAGGCGATGTTAACAGTACGTCCCATCCAGAACCCTACAGCGACCGGAGGACCGCACATCGGGATGGAAAAGTCTTGTCTGTACCAGAACCATGCAGCGGATCATGGTTGGCTCTCGAAGGCATCTGTTGCTCTAGCATCTTCTGCAGAGCGGTGTAGCAAGCGATGGCTCCTTTATGTGGACAGCATACAAACTTGGATGCTGCCATGAAAGCCCTATGCTTCCAGTCCAACTGACAGTAGAAGCATTTCATATGGCCAATCCCTCAACGTTCTACGGAAAGACGGCGGCTGTTTCTAGCCTCGTGACCAGTACAGTAGGGTACCAGCACCTCAACGGATTCCCGTCCTCGCGAGAAACAGTCGAGCAAGGCGATGAGACGGTCGAGGAGCAGGAAGCCGACGGGACAGAAAGTGAGCGTGCTAAGACAGCCGCCAAGCAGCATGAGACGACAGCACTCAAGCATGTTATGAGGGCCATGGCGTTCTACAACATCGCCAAACGGGGCGACAAGGGTTTCGCTTTAGGCGGCTACGCAATAGGGCGCTTCGAAAAGGCAGCGGTGGACGGCTTGAACAATGGCAACACTTTTGATGAGGTCGTAGATGAGTTTGATAAGGCTTGCGGGCCACATTATATGGGCAGTTTGAAGGCATATGGCGATGGGGAAGCGGAGAAAGAGCTAAGGAGGGCCTATGAGGCCATGTTGGAGGTTGGCGGCAACGATGCTGCCCTGCTGTTGAGGCTGATATCGAAATATTCCTCTGTCAAGTCGGTTCATGCGAGCATGGAGTTGGTGTAGCTTGCACGTAGGGACTGCAAGATGGGATCATCCTTGCGGAGGTCTAGAGGGGTATGAGCGCAGCCCATCGCGCAGGTACTCATCACCGATAGCAAGCAAAGCTAGCTTAGACTCCTCGCCTCTCGTACCTCGTAATGATCTGCTTTTGCACTCGAACCTCATGCCTCTCACCACGCTAACACCGTCCCAGACCCTCCAATACCCCATCTCCTTCAGCTTTCAGCAGTGACCCCCCTGTTTTCTGACCGTACCGCTCGGCGTATACTTCGCCGACAAAGACGACACGACGAAGTCACAAGAACGGGACCCGACATACACGCCACCAGGCAAGAGGTCACGCAAGGCTTCCGGCGAGACCCAGAGAATTGGAGAGTGCATACCTCGAATGCTTGCGTGACCTCTTGCCCGGTGGCGTGTACGTCGGGTCCCGTTCTTGTGACTTCGCTATATTGTCTTTAGCGTAGAGCATCATCAGGGCACTGGTAATTTTTCCGTAACACTTTCATGCTCCCTGCTGCCCGGTAGCTTTCAAGACAGAGCAGGGCGCTTCTCGTAGTCGTGTGCGGCGAAATTCGGATGGCGCCCTCGATCATGCTCCTTTCCTCCTTTTCCTCCTCCTTTTCCTCCTGCCGGTGTGAGGGAAATGGACAGTCCCGCACAAAGCACAGCGCCTGCAATTCTTCGCGAAACTGTCAATGTGAGCTGGAACATACCAGTCTCACTTTGCGCAGACAAAGGCGCTACTGCTGCTGCTCAAGAGTCCATAAAATCTGCGAATCTTCATAGCTTGATGTTGTGCACGAGCGAACATGATGGCCACAGACCTGGGACCAGCAGCTCTCCTCGGATACACCTCACCCACACCGGCGGCATGCCATGTCATGTTCATGGCTTTCCTTTCAGCAGTCGTAAGCATTGCCACGACGGCAATCTGCCTCAGTGTCTTCGCCAGGAAAGGAACGAGGGAGGGAGAGAAGGCGCCGAACGATACGGTACCAACGTTTACGCATCAAGCGCCCTCTGCAGAGGTTCTGGTCGCCCTGGAAGCAAGGGATGAGCGTAATCGCCACAGCGAAGACACGCGTAACCGTCTCCGCAAAGCCGCTCAAAAAGATACAGAGCGCCGTTTGAAGGAGACCTCGCCAATCATCGCAGAAGAGCCGGTCTTGGGCCCCACTGTGATGTCTGGTAACACCACAGCCGCACTCAAGGACCTAATAAATTCTGTACTCTTATTCGAGCGCTCCGGCGAAAAGACCAAAAGCCAGATCCTCCGCGGCTATGTGTACGGTCTCTTCGGGATTGAGTCTTTCAGTCACCCTGAAGATGCGTTCCGGAAGGCACGGGACGAGGTATTGAGAACACGGGCAGACGATGCAGGTCTTGATTGTGGACACTGCAAGGCTCGCGTCAAATCTATTGCGGAAATTGCGGCGCACGAAGCGTATGAAAGCTTGATGAGCAACGATCCTAAAGCGGCGGAGGCGCTCAATCTGTTGGGCAGAGCAGAGCTGGGGATGAAGTGGCTGCCGTATCCAGAGAAGAACAGGACTTCGTGTAGTGAGGCGTCTGCTGCCGAGCATGCTGTCCCAGAGGCCGAGAATGGTGGTACCGTGCGCGGAGAACATGGCGGCTCCGGTGCTTCGTAGGCGGATGGGCTTGTAGCTAGGCGCGGTTGGGTTGGAAGGAGGAGTTGCGGTTCCGAATTGCATCTACATCTCGACTCACTCTTCCATCTCGCTCCCCTCCTCCTCTTCCTCCTCACTCTCCTCCACCTCCTCGATCGTAAAAGCATCCACATCAACAATCGGCTCCTCACTAACCCCATTCTTCTGCGCCCACGCCCTTAGCTTGCTCTTATTAACAACCACACTCCCAGCAGCGGTCTTCCTGTTCTCCAGAACATCCATCTCCCTCAACGCCGCCACCACATCTTCCTGCATGATGTACGTTCCCTCACTAATATCTTTTACCCCAACCGTCCTCTTGAGTTGCGCTTTTACCAAATACCTGTAGACCTCGCCGCACCAGAAGCTGACATACCCCTTTCTCCCCAGAGAGCTGAGAGGGCGTTCCGGGCCTCCAAATCTGCCCTCCCGTTTCCCTAGTTCGTAAGAAGCGGCTATGAGGATTTGGCCTAGCCCGCGCTGCTGCCAGGGAGGGAAGATGAGAATACAGGCTACGTTGTTGTTGTCCCACGACATTTTCTCTTTGGAGAAGAAGCCAACGACTTGGCCGTGTGGGTTGCTGCCAGTGTTGGTGGAGTGGATGTTGGTGGAGGGTTTGGGCCGCAGGATAAGCGGATAGTAGAGGAAAGTGGAGACGTCGAAGAAGACGGACTTCGTGTCGAGGAAGAGTTTGGAGAGGAGGGAGAGGTTTTGTGCGTAGAGCTATGTCATCCATTGAATTAGCTGGTGGGTAGTTTGGGAAGGGTAGAGGGATTGTATACCTTATGCTCCTCCCCATCAAGCTCATGAATCACATATTCATCCTTCTCGTATATCACATCTCCAGGTGGAGGCTCGTCTTTCAGCGGGCATACTTTCTACCACCATCAGCATCACCATAACCATGACCATCTAACACCCGTTCCCCATTGATGTTCACTCACACAATGCGACGTAAACCCCATTATCTCCCCCGTATACCTAAAGCACCATTGACACACATACAACCTTTCGGCTTTACGCCCGCCTTTGAGGTCTTCGGGGTAGAAGGAAGGGTACCAGGGCTTGATGTGAAGGTTACCGAGCACGACGTTGGCGACGTTGGGTTGCATTGCTGGGCGGTTGTTGTTGGATTTGTTGCGGTGGGGGGAGAGAAGGGTAGATGGGGAGGGGGCTGTGAGGGCCATTGTGATCTGCGCGTGGAGGACGCGTTAGGAGGCGCGTTTACATGGTGGTTGGAGGGTGAGAGGGTAGGGGTGTGTGGTGGTATGGGATGGTGTAGAGCTGAGAGAGTAGGGGTGATGATTGGCTGTAAAAGGACGGACGCTAACGGGGAGCCGCATATCGCAACCCGCGAGGCTGAAGTGCAGAGATGGGATTCCAGGCAATATCGACACAGGACTACTAGAAGCATACATCCGAGACGTGCAGACATAATCGATGTGTTGCCGAGAGTTGTCAGAGACAAGAAGGACATGGCGACTCTAGCAAATCTGCAGAACGATCGAGCCACTGTAGTCATGCATGGCGGCTAGCTGGTGGGCTGAGCAAGGCTGCCGTCATATTCCACGGAGGCGCCGACCTTATCCTTCCCTACGAGACGGTACTGTGTATTCTCTATCACATTTGCGCACTGTTACTACTCTGCACAGCACAATGCGCCTACTCCACTGCCATACGCTGGAGTTCCGAGAATTCTACGACCACAGAATCCCACCTTATGTCATTCTCTCACACCGCTGGGGCAAGGACGAGGTGTCCTACAAAGACTTTTGCAAAGGCCGGAACAAAGATGGCCCAGGTTACCAAAAGATCATTGACTTCTGCAAGCACGTGGGCGAGCGCAATTACACGGACTACTATAGCATTAGTAACATGAAGCTCGAATGGGTCTGGATCGATACCTGCTGTATCGACAAGCGAAGCAGCGCAGAGCTTTCCGAGGCCATCAACTCAATGTACAACTGGTACCGCTCATCTGCGCTGTGTGTGGTGTCCCTAGCGGACGTCTCACCAGGGCAGAGCGGCTTGGACGAAGTGGAAGCCTCTCCCGAGTTCAACGACTACTTCCAACAGAATATTGGGGCGTCATTCGAGCTCAGTGACTGGTGGACCCGCGGCTGGACATTGCAGGAACTCTTGGCTCCTCGCAATATCATCTTTGTCAACAGCCATTGGGAGACTCTGGGCCACAAATGCGTAGATCACAACGCCAAGTACAACGGTGAATGCTCGCACCCTTTGCCTATGCACGGCATTCGTCTGAACAAGCAAATCTCCGCCATCACAGGCATCCAGAACGAGTACTTAAGCCAGCCCGAGACGGTGGGTCATGCAAGTGTGGCACGTCGTATGAGCTGGGCAGCGGATCGATCAACGGAAAGGGTTGAAGATCGGGCGTATTCGCTACTTGGCTTATTTGAAGTCAATATGCCTTTGCTTTATGGCGAGGGCGAGAAAGCTTTTCAACGTTTACAGGAAGAGATCATCAAAAGATCAGACGACGAGTCCATCTTTGCATGGTCGGTCTGCAGGCTGGATGCCGAAGCCTTCGATGCTTTCCGCGAAAATGGCATATTGGCCGAGTCGCCACGAGATTCCATGCACTGTGGCGATATCGTCCCTGGAGAGCATACTCGGCTGAATTCCTATGCGATTACGAATCGTGGGCTGGAAATGCAGTGTGTTGCAGACAGACTTGAGGAGACAGAGGCTGTGTATCCTACTCTGTTTGCGGTCGGGCTCAACTGTAGTGGGATCACAAACGTGGGACCAGAACAGCAGGCTGTCGTGCCAGTCGAGATCGTGCTAGCACCGTTCCCTGCATCACAGAACACATTTACGAGGGTGATGGCGCGGGACACACCATGGAAGCTTCACGAACGGCTTCGGCGAGTCCCACGGACGGCTATAGGGCAGAAGTCTTTCACCGTCATACTTAATCGGGATGAAGTTTCCAAGCGACGTAGGCGACTCGATGCTGCTGGAGCATCTCGGATCTATCGCCTTAGATGAACTTAATGTAGTTTGGGCTGCAACAAGACTGATAATGCCGGCATGAAGTCGCACTTGATCTTAATGTTCCAGCAAGCTTCAAGCTTCTTGTAATTGCGGTTAACATCTTCGCCTCATGGCATTCTACCGTGCCACCTCTGAACTCCTGAACACCATCGCTATGCTGCAAACAACCCGCATCATCCTTCACCATCCCCTACAGTCCCTGCCGTAACCGCTCGCCCAGCTTCTGCTTCCCGAACTGATATATCTTAAGTAAGCCCTCCTCACTCAAATCAATCCCTTGCATATTCGGCGCCTCCTGCATCGGCGGTCTGCTGACTCTGCTTGCAATCACCACCGGGTCCGTCTCTAGTATGATGCCGTCGTCCACGATCTCGTCTGTGCAGAGAGATGCTAGGTCGTAGTTCTCAATCAACGTCCGCTTGTCCACCGAGTTCCTACAGCACAGTCAGCACATGTTCGTCGGATGTTGTTGAAGTGGCAGACTCACTTAAGCAGTATGTTCAACGCATCCCTCAAAGCCAAAATGACATTATACAACATTATCTCATTCTCCTCCGCCCCTCCCACCACGTACATCATTACATCGCTCTCCATCTTAAACACCACCACCCGGTTGTCGTAGAGTATCACATCGCTGGTCTGCTTCGCCGTCTTCTCTAGAAGTCCTTTCTCGAAAGCCTTCTGGTCTTTGAGCGATGGGTACGGGTTTGCGCCGGGGTAGTTGTTTCCTTGGGCGTTGTGCGGGATGTGTGGTGGGGAGTAGTATTTTGTGAGGATGCGGGAGGTGTCGTCGGTGGAGATTATGAGGATCGCGTTGACGGAGAAGAGGGACATGTTGGGCGCCATGATTGCGGTGGTCGTGTGGAGTTGGAGGCTTTAGACGGGGTTGCTTGCGTTCAATGGTATCGTCGCAAGAAAGTGCTAGGTGTTGACATTGGAGCTGTGTGAGTACCCGGAGGAAAGTTCCGCCGGGCCGGGGATGAACATTCGCTGTCACATGCAAGCCTTTCTTCTCCTCAATTTACAACCAATCATGGCCGATGTTTGCTTCCCGAACGGGCAGTAACGAACTGACCCGGAGTTCCAATCTCGATATACCAATGCTGTGCCCAATGGTTTCAATCCTTTCAACGCCCCCGCCACACAGCCCTCGATGAGCGGCAACAGCAAAGATGCCGCCAAAGAAGGGCAGAACGAGCAGCCTCCTAAGATTACCGGCGACGTGAAGCTCCACTATGCTGCCTATGGCTCCGAGAAAGAATCGCCGTACCTACCAGCAATCCGACAGCTGATCTCGAAAGACCTGTCTGAGCCGTACAGTATCTATGTCTACCGGTACTTTCTGTATCAATGGGGAGACCTGTGCTTCATGGTGTGATCGACCACCCGACTAGTCATGCATAGATCGCCGGCTGACTGTTCCTCAGGCTCTTGATGAGCAAAACAACCTTATAGGCGTCATAGTCTGCAAGCTCGAACCCCACCGCGGCGGTCCCATGCGAGGCTACATCGCTATGCTCGCCACTCGCTCAGAGTACCGTGGGCGCGGCATAGCTACAAGGCTCGTACGCATGGCTGTCGACAAGATGATTGAGAAGGACGCCGACGAAGTAAGACATCCCTCTCTAACACACATCAGCCCTGCCCTAACCGCACCCTTCAGATCGCTTTGGAAACCGAAGTAGACAACATCCCCTCCCTCCGCATCTACGAAAATCTCGGATTCCTACGCACCAAGCGTCTACATCGCTACTACCTCAACGGCAATACGGCCTTCAGACTGATCCTCTACCTCAAGCCGGGGATACCTTGGAAGCCCACGTTTCCGCCTGACTATCCGCCTGGAGAGGGTGGGTTTCCGGTACAGCCGACGGCTCAAGGGCAGGGGTTGATGCAAGAGGATCTCATTGAGAGGCAGGCGGCGCAGATGAGTATTGAGGATGTGCATGGGGAGAGGTTTGAGGTTAGGGGGGTGGAAGATTGGTAGTGCTGAACAAACTATCTGAAAGCATAGACGTTCTTGCCAAACACTACTGATCGAGCAGACATCCCACCAGCGCTGACCTCAGCCTCTTCCGCTCGCAGCAAATCATGGCATATCACCATAAGGAGGCTAGTATCATGAATGTCGAACCTGCATAGCGCCTCAGCGGCCCTCCACGCCTCATGATTGGCCTCCCTGCACAGGTGTTCCCCTGACCAAGCACTATTGACTTTCTCCGCGCTGCTGCCCTCCGACGCCATCTCCTCTGCAATGCAGCACTTCTGGATGCCGTTGCCGAGGACCACTTCCGTGCTGCTAGCCCGAAACGGCCGATGGCATAGCTGGCGAGAATATCGCTCTCCTTCCGCAGCTTTCCGAGGCAGTAGAAATTGATGGACTTGATGAGGTGTCTGAGAGCGACTTGCTCTTCGGCTGCGAGCTCGCCAACGATGCCGGGTTTGTTGCGCTGTGCATCGGATGGACGCTCCGCTAGGGCCTCATCAAGTGTGAAGAAGGGCAGGAGCAGTGCTACACCGATGAGTGTACCGAGCAAGCTTCCGAAAGCAGCTGCGACGGCTAGGAGAGCAAGGCTGGACAGTGTGCCGTTGTTCTCCATGAGTTCGAACATGTTGAGGTTTCTTAGTCTTCGTCAATAGTCGTACGGCAGAGGGATCACTGGCAAGGCGACAAGTCTTGTATATGGCGACTTCACAAAGGAAGGACTCTTTGCTAACCTCCGTACTGAAAGCTGCTGGAGACCTGCATGGTCTCTGGATGTCTCGGGAAGGGGCTGGAAATGTCCGTGGTTGAATCTTGCTCCAAGCAGCCTCATACCAGCACCGCACATGCGTTTGCACAGTCGCGCCCAGCAAGGACGAGAGTGACGTATGATGAGTCACGTGCTGACAAGAGACGCGGCATTCAAGAGTTTAGGGCATGGCTTCCACGTTGAGCGTACCGCATGAAGACGGTCTATTGACAGTTGTGCGCTCAGGCCTTAAGGTTTCCCTGTCGAATCTGCTGCACAAGATATTCTCCTCCAGCATCTCCAATAACTGGGCGAAGTCCACAACAAGATACGTCCCAATCTTCCCAGCCAGCAAAGCTGCACCTTCCTCATCAAACTCCTGCACTGCTTCACACGCCGATCTGAATTCCGCCTCCGCCTGCAAAACCGCCCACTCCTTCAGTTTGGACTCCCCTGCCTCAGAGTCTTCTGCGAAACGCTCCGCGGCCACATCACGGGCACCATCCATTCGCTCATCGACCACGTTCTGGCTCTCGCTGTTGTTGAGTACCTCCGCTGCTACCCTCCCAAACCGGCCTATCGCATAACTGCCGAGGATGTGGCCCTTGGAGGCTTGATCGGCGTGGCGGTAGTAGATCCTAGCCCTGATGATACGTCTGAGTGCCTTACTTTTCTGCAATCCGAGAGGGGCACGGAGTCGAGCCTGGTCCGGATGTTGCGCATCCAGTTCTCCAGCAAGTTTCTCAGCATACTGCGGCATCCCTTCCAGGCCCTCGCCAAGGTATCCCTCTCGCTTTCCGATCAGCCGGACGTTGGTTAGTGTGCCAAGCTTCTCACCTGCTTCCTTGGGCTTCGCTACGTTGTTTGGAGTAGTACCCATGAAATGCAAGTATGCTGCCGTACCGATGGCGCTCCCAAAAGCCGAAGCAACGCCGATGAGGACGTAAGTTGACGCCATCCTTCTGTTCGCTAACAGATTGGCCATCTCCATTGCTCCTTCACTTGGGTAGAAGGAAGGTCTGCCATGCCTGGGTTCGATGCCTGTATATGAAAACTGCAGCAAATAAGAGCAATGTTTCCTGGACCGCCCTGAATAGACTGCTGGACGAGGCAGCTCTTTCATCGCCTGAAAGAGGCAGGCTTTTGAGCTTACTGGACCCCTTGCAGCGAGCAAACAAGGCGTGCTTGTCCCGGGTTGGGCTTACTGAAAATGTTGATGGAATGTGACCGCCCAAGCAGTTCAAGGTGTCTCTTTGGGCTCTGAGCATGCTGCTGCTGTATACAACACCTCTTCCAGTCCATGTCGCTCCAACGCTAGCTCGAGCGATGCGGTCTCGTGGGCTCATGGCAGTGCCTCACGAAGAGAATGTGCGGTTCAGCTTAGAGGTTGTGGAGGAGCTATTGATACGCAGAGAGCTCCGGACATTGAAGACACATGCTGCGGGAAAAGCACAACATATCACGGCGTCAGTAAAGAAGGTGCGAAGGGAAGATGAAACGGCGCTGCAAGTGGAACAAGGAGTGCTGTAGGCGTTATCGTCGGTCGCATTGTGGGAGGAGGTGCTGCTGGTAATGCTGGTGTCGGTCGTGTCGTCGTCGATGTCGTTCTTGAACGTCAATAAATCCAAGGCTTCCGCAAGACTAAGAATAATCGATCAACGACTCTTACGGGACTCTTCCGGTAGGAAAGTGAACATGGTTTCGTAATAGCCTCTAGCCGCAACAGACTGGGCGAATATCTAGCGCTCCTCGTGAAGCCGATTGAACATCCTAGAAAACCTATAAGTGTAAGCATTAATCTCGAGTATAGGTTATACACATAGGTACTTACTCTCTCGTATATGCGAGGTAGAGAATCCCGATTCTGCAGTGTCAAGCTTATTCGGCAGAACTACCAGCCCGCCATGTATCCCGCTCGTGCTGTTGCGTCGCCGCTTAACGGCACTCCTATCCTGAGGGAGAACGAGTGTGTATGCACACTATGCATTACGCACCGGCTCTTCCTCGCGGATATGGAGCGCCCAGGTAGATAATGTGATGCGCAGGGGCAGAGCGACTGTACTTACTTGCGGGCTGTCGAATCGAGATTGAATACGGAGGAGTACTGTCTCCCAGCTCTCGTCGCGATGTGGTTCATTAGAAGGAGGCGTCTCCAGGAACCGTTTTGCTGAGCGAGATGGTGGATTGCCTGATATGAGGCTCAACTTACGATAGGTCGGTGATATCTTACGCCCCAAGGCCACAGCTAGTCGGCACACTCGTACCGCGATACCTAGCAAACACGTTGCACTACGCCGGCAGCTGTCGAACTGGTAGAAGATTGTACGGCACATTCGCTATCAGACTTCGATCCGTTGCAGCCATTGTCTGACGTCTCCTGCCATTTCTGTCCGAATGTGCATGCATGCGCAGCGCTTGCGGACGCTGGAGAAGGTCTCGCTTGGAGTACAACGATGAGGTGGAGTTTGTGTAACCATAGGTTGCCTCCTGTTCGTCGATCAGGGCATGTTGAGGTAGGCAGTAGAAGCACGCAATGTAGGTACTCGCGTGCAGTAAGGCCGAGCACTGATACGCAAGCGATGCTTGGCTTTCACATGCTTCTGTTCCATGGCCTTCGGCGAAGTTGCGTTCCTGAGCCGCCGCGGAGGCTGTGGAAATTTTGGTGATCTCGATAGAGTGCGCGAGCCAACGTAGCGGTAGAGGTACGTACTTTCAAGTTCTTCGCCTGGGTGTTCCTGAGCGTTTGTCCGTCTCGCACCTGCTTCAACTTTGGAGTCCAGTTGTTCGCCCAGTCCGGCTAAGCGCTTCCAACGGCTTCGGTAGGCATGCCGAGTGTGGCTGCAATCTTCACGTGCTACGCCCGGGATGCCGGTAGCCTCCATCCAACAACCAAGTACCAGCAGGCTGCCGTGTATAGAAGTCGCCCATTGGCGTGGCACTGCATACGGCGGGTTGTGACAGCTGCACGGGCAGGGAAAGCAGGTTGTTGAGAGGGTTCGTGGGCGTTTCCTTATCGTTCTGCAGCCACTCGCACGAGCCACCGCGCACATGCTTGTGACAGGGATGACGCTGGAGAAACGGCGCTATGACGAGCGACTTTCACATGCCAGGAAAGGGCGC
>JAKLLW010000737.1:0-24721 GCA_022814695.1 Neocatenulostroma microsporum | reverse complement strand
CACTTGAAGCGCAAGGAAGAGCATGGATGGGAATACAGCAAGAAGCTGACAAGCATCTACCTCGACGGCCTTGAGCAGGCAGCACGCGCTGGTGTCACGTTCCAGAACAAGAACGTCCTTATGACCGGTGCTGGAGCAGGCTCGATCGGTGCTGAAGTGCTGCAAGGTCTGATTAGCGGTGGTGCGAAGGTGCTCGTTACAACGTCCCGCTTCTCGCGCGAGGTTACGGAGTACTACCAGAGCATGTACGCTCGCTACGGTGCCCGCGGCTCGCAGCTTGTTGTCGCTCCGTTCAACCAGGGCAGTCTGCAGGATGTCAATGCTCTCGTCGAGTACATCTACGATGAGAAGAAGGGTCTCGGCTGGGACTTGGACTACATCGTGCCATTCGCTGCCATTCCAGAGAACGGTCGCGAGATCGACAGCATTGACAGCAAGTCTGAGCTGGCCCACCGCATCATGTTGACCAACCTCCTTCGCATGCTCGGTGCTGTCAAGACGCAGAAGGCCACCCGCGGCTTCGAGACCCGCCCGGCCCAAGTCATCCTGCCACTGTCGCCAAACCACGGTACCTTCGGCAACGACGGGCTCTACTCCGAATCCAAGCTCGCGCTCGAGACCTTGTTCAACAGGTGGCACTCTGAGAGCTGGGGCAACTTCCTCACTGTCTGCGGTGCTGTCATCGGCTGGACTCGTGGCACTGGCCTCATGGGAGGCAACAATGTCGTCGCTGAGGGGGTCGAGAAGTATGGCGTGCGCACATTCTCCCAGCAAGAGATGGCGTTCAACATTCTTGGCCTGATGGCTCCGTCGATTGTCAACCTATGCCAATTGGAGCCCGTTTTCGCGGACCTGAACGGCGGTCTGCAATTCCTGCCTAACCTCAAGGACATGATGACCAGGCTCCGCAAAGAGATCACCGAGACGTCCGAGATTCGGAAGGCCGTTACTCGCGAGACAGCTGTTGAGAACAAGATCGTCAATGGCGAGGATAGCGAGGCGCTTTACAAGACTGTCAAGGTCGACAAGCGTGCTAATCTCAAGTTCGACTTCCCCAAGCTCCCCGACTGGAAGTCAGAGGTAGAGCCACTAAACGGTGATCTCAAGGGCATGGTCGACCTCGAGAAGGTTGTTGTCGTTACTGGTTTCTCTGAGGTTGGCCCATGGGGTAACTCCAGGACCAGATGGGAGATGGAGGCGTACGGCAAGTTCTCGCTTGAAGGCTGCGTGGAAATGGCTTGGGTCATGGGTCTCATCAAGAACCACAACGGTCCACTCAAGGGCAAGAGCTACTCTGGCTGGGTTGACAGCAAGACAGGTGAGCCAGTTGACGACAAGGATGTCAAGCCTAAGTATGAGAAGCATATCTTGGAGCACTCTGGCATCCGCCTCATCGAGCCGGAGCTCTTCCATGGTTACGACCCTAACAAGAAGCAACTGCTCCAAGAGATTCAGATCGAAGAAGATCTCGACCCGTTCGAGGCCTCCAAGGAAACTGCCTTGGAGTTCCAACGCGAGCATGGTGAGAAGGTCGACATCTTCGAGCTTGAGTCTGGCGAGTACCAGGTTCGCTTGAAGAAGAATGCCACGCTACTGATTCCCAAGGCGCTCCGCTTCGACCGTCTCGTCGCTGGCCAGATCCCCACTGGCTGGGATGCTAAACGCTATGGCGTGCCGGACGACATCATCTCGCAAGTCGACCCAGTCACCCTCTACGTGCTCGTCTCGACCGCAGAAGCGCTTCTGTCCTCTGGTATCACCGATCCTTACGAGTTCTACCAGTATGTTCACATCTCCCAGGTTGGCAACTGCATAGGTTCCGGTATCGGTGGTACTACCGCCCTTCGTGGAATGTACAAGGATCGCTTCCTGGACAAGCCGCTTCAGAAGGATATTCTGCAGGAGTCGTTTATCAACACCATGAGCGCCTGGGTCAACATGCTGCTAATCTCTTCCACCGGACCCGTCAGGACTCCAGTCGGTGCTTGCGCTACTGCTGTCGAATCCATCGACATTGGCTACGACTGTATTGTTGAGGGCAAGGCTCGCATGTGCTTCGTGGGTGGTTTCGACGACTTCCAGGAGGAAGGCTCGTACGAGTTTGCGAACATGAAGGCCACTAGCAATGCGGAGGATGAGTTTGCTCATGGGCGCACACCGAAGGAGATGTCGAGACCAACCACGACCACTCGAAACGGATTTATGGAATCGCAAGGCTGCGGTATGCAAGTGATCATGGATGCTAAGCTTGCGCTCGACATGGGTGTTCCGATCTACGGTGTGCTTGGCTTCACTGCTACTGCCACCGACAAGATCGGCCGCTCTGTGCCTGCTCCGGGCCAAGGTGTGCTCACCACTGCACGTGAGGAGCCTTCCAAGTTCCCTTCGCCGCTCCTGGACATCAAGTACAGGAAGAGGCAGATGGATCTACGCCGCAAGCAGATCAAGAACTGGCAGGAGTCTGAGCTTATGTACCTGCAAGAAGAGATGGCAGCCATGAAGCAACAGGGTGGCGACTTCAACGAGGCGGAGTACATGGAGGACCGTGCTGCTCACGTGGAGCGCGAGGCCAGGAGGCAGGAGAAGGATGCGCTCAACAGCCTTGGCAACAACTTCTGGAAGTCGGACTCACGGATCGCTCCTCTTCGTGGTGCACTTGCTACGTGGGGTCTGACGATCGACGATCTCGATGTGGCGTCCTTCCACGGCACATCAACAGTGGCCAACGATAAGAATGAGTCGGATGTCATCTGCCAGCAGATGAAGCACCTTGGCCGAAAGAAGGGTAACGCACTGCTCGGTATCTTCCAGAAGTACCTCACCGGTCATCCCAAGGGTGCTGCTGGTGCCTGGATGTTCAACGGCTGTCTGCAAGTTCTCAACACTGGTCTCGTGCCAGGCAACCGGAATGCGGACAATGTCGACAAAGTTATGGAGAAGTTCGACTACATCGTCTACCCGAGTCAGAGCATCCAAACAGATGGCATCAAGGCTTTCTCCGTCACCTCTTTCGGGTTCGGTCAGAAGGGCGCGCAGGCCATCGGTATACACCCAAAGTACCTGTACGCTGCGCTCGACCATGCGCAGTTCCAGACGTACAAGCAGAAGGTCGAGGCACGACAGAAGAGGGCCTACCGCTACTTCCATGATGGTCTCATCAACAACACCATGTTCCGCGCCAAGGACAAGTCCCCGTACGAGGATGCTCAGCAGAGCCAAGTCTTCCTCAACCCGAATGCGCGTGTCACCACTGACAAGAAGTCCGCGAACTACACTTACCCCAAGGTTGCGCCAAAGCAGATGAAGGACAAGAGCACCACCGAGATGGTTGAGACACTGATGAAGGTCAACGCCTCGTCCAACTCGAACCCTGGTGTAGACATCGAGAGCATTGATGCCCTCGACATCCACAACGACACCTTCATTGAGCGCAACTTCACACAGGCGGAGATCGCGTACTGCCGAAAGGCCCCGAGCCCACAAGCTAGCTTCACTGGCAAGTGGAGCGCCAAGGAAGCTGTGTTCAAGAGCTTGAAGGTGGAAGGCAAGGGCGCTGGAGCGCCATTGAAGGACATCGAGATCAACAATGACGAGTCTGGCGCACCCACCGTTGCAGTAAGTACCACGTGCCTCCACATTCCCAAATCGGTTCGCTGACATCTCGATAGCTACATGGCGATGCGAAGGCTGCCGCTTCAAAAACTGGCGTCAAGTCCACGACCGTCAGCATCAGCCATAGCGATTCCCAGGTCATCGCTGTTGCCATTTCGTCCTTCTGAGCACATCGCGGCTGCTTTAATGTTTGGGTGTATTGTACAGGCACGGAGACTGATGACTGAGCTGTAGCAGTTACCACATTATGGGTTGGCGTACTCCTAGCGTTCCTGCATTTATACCTACGGCTGTTTATACAACGCACATAGAGAGTATCGGCTGCACTGCCACGTCCAAGACCAGCTTGCCCTGCGGAGGTTAGATCGCCAAGGGGATTACCGAGTGCCAACTACTTGGCATATCGCAACCAAGACATCTGCTGCACACATTCCGCACCTGAGTAGTGTGCGGACGGGCTCGATTGCTGCGTATCGCGGGAATGGCGCTCACGATATGGTAGCCCGCCCGGCGCTTGCAAAGTCGAAAGGTATGCATCTTCGCTGCGCCTTGTCAAGTACAGGTCTACTGCTCTGACTCCATTTGGTTCCTCCAAGCTACGTTTGTGTTATTTCGCGCCCTGTCTGATCAACTATTTTAGCTGAAGTGAAGCAGACTCACTTTCACGTATTCAATATGCCCGACGGTGCGCACCCGTATAGTACCCTTGAGGTGGTTCCATTTGAAGACCAACCAGGGAGCAGTCCTCAGGTCGCCATCTCGCCAGATCGGAACAATGACAAGTATACGGTGACTTCACGTAGGGCGGATGATGACAATGACAAGTATATCAATGAAGAAAGACCTGGAAGGTCTCCGGACCACAGCAGTGAGAAAATTCCAGCTGGCAGGACTGTCGAGATAGATGCGGTACCCTCACATCTCAACAAAGATGAAACACGCCACCGTCGGCCGAGCAGAGCTTTGACGTGGTCACTCATTGTTGGAGGCGTACTAGTTTTGGTAGCCATCGCCGTAGGGGTGGGCGTAGGCGTGACTAGGCATAAGGCTGATGCAAGGTAATTCGATCGGTGACAGAACCACTGGGAGTAGTACAGCTGACGTCGCAACAGTGAAGCTTCTCCAACCTCATCAACACCACTCTCTACAACATCAACCTCAGCAGAGACGACCTCCATGCTCCAGAGCACAAACTCCGCTTCGCCAGCGCTTGAAGACATCCGGCAGCGCTACAGCGTTCCCGCTCTAGCGGTTGGCCATGTCCAAAATGGCTCCCTGCGATCAGAGGTCACGGGTGTACGGAAGTCTGGCGACGAAACGGCGGTGCAGAACACGGATGCCTTCCATCTTGGGTTCGTGACAAGGTCAATCACTGCCGTGCTCGCCGCGCGTCTTATCGAGCAGGACGTCTTCGGATGGGAGTCGACGGTGTCCGCAATCTTCTCGTCTTTTGACCTGAATCCGATGCATCAGGGCACCACGGTAGGCATGCTGATGACCGACACAGCGGGAATCATGGTCGGCTCCAATCCATCTGACTATGGTGACTGGTGGACATTGTTCCGCAACGAGTCCTTGACACCCGTTGATACACGGCGGCGCTTCACGGAGGATCTTTTGACGCAAGCGCCGCTATCCACGCCAGGCACAACGTTGCAACACAGTATACCAGGCTACATTGTCCTCGCCTCCATCATGGAGCAGACAGCGAATCGTTCCTGGCAAGATCTCACGCAAGATCTCTTCGACGAGCTCGGCATGGCAGGCTGCGGGTTTGGCGTCCAGCCGGAAAGCTCACGTTCGGCGGTCGAGAATCCATGGCCTCACACATCTTCGTCGACGGGACCAGTCCCGGTGATTCCAGACGATGTGCATGGCGACAATCCACCTGCAGTTTGGCCGTCTCTCGGAATTCATTGTACCCTCGCCTCTTTCGCTACCTTTCTTCAGTTCCATCTAGACGGCTATTGGGGCCGACCGACAACCATTTTGAATAGTACCACCTTCTCCAAGCTTCATTCTTCGCGGCCTGGTCTATCGGAGGATTACACCTACGGAGCCTGGAATTACGACACAACATCAGCGAATGGGACAGAGTTCTACTCCTCAGGCACGAATACTATGAACTATGCGCAAGCCTGGATCCTCGCCGAACGAGACGAAGCGTTCATGGCTATGACGAATATCGGCGGAGGAGTGGGCAAGAATGCGAGTCTTGCGGCATTGTACTCTGCTGCTGGTTACGTGATACCTCCTGTTGATGTGTAGGTAAAATCAGTGTCTCACCCGGCATCGTGCAAGAAAGAGCACGCCCGCGCGGTGCAGACCGGACGCTTTGCAAGGAGCGAGAGGTGGCAAGTGTGGATGGTGAGCTTGATATCAGTCATGCTGCTCCAGCAAGACTCATACTGCTCGTGACTGGCTAGAGTCGACCGACCAACGTGGGTTGGGGCTGTAGTGCATCCGCCGCGGGATGAATAGGTAAGTTCCTTGGGTGCGAGGCGGTATAGTATATTGGATACGGCTGGGGAAACGGATCGTACCACGCTAGCGACGAGCCCTAGAGCCCATGTCTGTGTCGGTCTTTCATGATCTCGCAAGGCTGAACCCTAGTGCGGCTGTTGGTGCTCAGACCGACGTCCGCATACTCAACAAACATTAGGCATCGGAGTTCGAAACAATGTAATCGGCTTCCACCCGAATCTTATTGAACAACAGTGATGGCTCCCGTGCGATCGCGCATTGCTCGGTAGAGCGTACATTAGGTCGTGATTCGCAGAACGCAGAGCTGTCAAAGGGGCACAAATGCGCGTAGATGAGCTTGAACGGTACAGTTGCCGTCAGCAATCGCAGATTACCTACAAGATCGAGGCAGAAGCAGAAAATGAGTATCGTACTAGCGGCCATAGACGAAGCAAGATCAAAATACATCAGTGAGCTGACATTCGTTCCGGCAAGCCTCGTAGCTGCTTAGAACAATTGGTTGATCCAGCCCGCCGAATGACAAGTAGCCGAGTCGCTCAACGTAAATTCTCCGGAAGTATTCTGCGTCATGTAACCGAAGCATTGGCCCGGCCACGTGTAATCGAAACTGGTCTAAACATCAGCATTGTGCCAACATAGCGCGAAAAGGAACGAGGAACGACTCACGTTCCATCCCAACACACAGCGTTGCAAGGATTGCTAGTCTCGGCCTTGATCTCCGTTTGATTTTGAGTATTGTAGGCTGCGCACAGGTCGATACAATCATCCAGTGACTGAGTAGCTTGATTGACGCTCAGAGCTGTGTCGCCCCCGGCTTGGTAGAGGTGGAGGCCACAGTATTTCCGGAACATCTGGGGATTGGTAGACGATCCGGAAGAGTAGGTGGTCTCATTTGAGGACGGACAGTCGCTGAGGAGCGTGCTTGTCGCGCTGACGATGTCTGTGGTCGTCACCGTAGGTGTATCTGTGGTCGTGGACGGCGCTGAAGTGATGGGCGCAGACGTGGATTGAGCCGATATAGGTGCGCTACTCGTCGCTCCAGTATGCGCCTTGGAGCTGTCCTTGTTCGCCATGCTTCCCGCTACGCCTCCACCCACAGCTGCAGCGATGATCATGACTACCAGTATGCCCACGATGAGCCAGAATACCCATGCTATCAACCCACATATTCGCTTTCGCTCGCGTTTCTCTTGTGGCTGGTCCTGCTGCTGCTGCTGCTGCCAGTGTGCATATCCCCTGTGTTCAAGAGGTTCCGTTTCGTCCGCGTGCGGCACCTCCTGTACCTGTTGGTCTTGCCATGCGATTTTGTCCGGTTGCTCCGCCGTTTGAAGTCCCTCGTGCGCCGGATACTGTGACACAGTTTCGGGCAGGTCGGAGTAGGTAGCTTTCTCGTGTCCCATCGCGCTAATTCGGCGGCAGCGCGTGTATAGAATTGTAGTAGATCGAAGTGCAGAGAATATTGTTTCTGGTATGGGAGGGCAATTGAAAGACACAAACGGTACTAACCTGTGGATGTCTCCCTATTTATGGCTCCCAGCATTCTTACTCAACATCGTCGCACTCGCTTATCCCGCTATACCTACTTGGCCATGGACAAGGCCTGGCGATCGTATGTCAGGCCACCAGTTGGGGGCCAGGTGTGCTAGGGCAAGCATAGGAGCAGTGGTACTGCCTGTTCCACGACATCGTGATAGGGTATCAGTAGGCGCTAAGTACTTCCTGCGGACACCAGTCGATACCGCGGGATCATATGACGATTCGCGTTCTCTATCAAGAGGATGAAGAGGAGGAGTCGGTTTCCCTCCTTTCCTTGGAGGTCGCTTATGTAATACGACATTAGAGCCTAAGGCTACCACGCTACCCTACCATCCGAGCATCAACATGACGAGCGATTGACATCGACCTTATGATCTCCAGCAAACACACGAAACTGAAGTATTAGGATGCACAAAAGTGAAAGAGACCACGATCGGCCTGCTGTTGAGCTTCACTTGCGATTACCGCCTTGAAACCAAAGCTACTACCGTTCACCATGCCTCCACCCGCCGTCAATCCAGCTCGCCCAAAGGTCCGCTTCTCACCTCTCGAATGCATCGCCATTGGTTTCGGAGCAGGCATCGCGGGTGTCGCTGCGTATGTACTCAACCAGGCACACCTACATACATTGACTGACTCCCCTCAGTATGACCATAGTCGAAAAGGCAGAACAAGCCATCACCAAACGCCCTGACTCCTATGTCCCCGGAAAGACCCTCGCCACCCTCCTCGGCGTCTCACCACTCAAGTACCAGTCCAACGCCCTCTACTGGAACCATGCGATGCACTGGGGCCAAGGCGCAGTCGCTGCTGGCGTTCGAGGACTGATGTCTTACTACGGCATCGTGGGACCTTTCGGGAGCTTCATGTTCATGGGTGTCAGGTTGCTTGTGGATCAGACGCTGGAGAACTGGACTGGAGTTGGAGCGTTACCTTGGTAGGTTTTGTGCGGCGAGGCTCTGAAGGGAAGGCAGATGCTGACGAGCGTGATGTCCAGGACCTGGCCTGTTGGCGAACAGATCATCGACCTTCTGCACAAGGCTGTGTTTGCGGGTGTGACGGGTTATGTGGCTGACAGGTACATCATTGGTCAATCCCTGAATGCTTGACTGCAGTCGTGCTTGATGGGTGACTCTCCAGCGCCAGAGCAGATGGGGCGGTATGGCTGTGTAAATCAGGTCTGCTAGCTAAGACATGACAATCTCTCGCTAGTGTTTGTCGCCTGTCTGTCTCATCATCTGGCGATCGATTGATGAGTCGTCAGTAGCCGCAGCAAACGAAGGCCAATTCGACGAACAGCGAGATGAGTGAGCAGTACAATACCATCCCCCAACCCTCCTCTTTCAACCCCCGTCTTTCCCTCCGTCATCTCCCCGAATCATGTGCAAAAGCACTCGCCGTCGCTACACCTGCACGCACACCAAACCCGTCGATGGCAGCCAAAGGTACTGCCACGTGCCTGGTGAGGCCTATAGCGAAAAGCTTTGCCGCAAAGAGAGGAACGCATCAGAGCTAGCCGCCACGGCAGTTTCGGAGCGATGCTCGGACTGCAAGAAGAAGGAGAGGGCGAAAGCAGAAGCGGAGATTCGACGCCATAACAGGGAAGCTGTGAGGCTTGCTGAAACTGAAGGGAAGCCGGATGACGTTGTGGACGAGGCGGACGCTGGCTCGGCACAACGGCCAGATGATGTTGAGACGGAAGATGGATTCGTGATGGTGGACAGTAAGGATACGCTGAGCGATGTAAATTCCCAAAAGGACGGTAAGAAAGGTTGGGGTTCCTGGTTCCGTCGCAAGTGATGGAACTTGATGCGTACAGCGACAGGATGTTATTATGTAAGGGATCAGTGCGAGGGCGTCCAGCTTGCCAGAAGCGACATATCATCGTATTACAAAGCTTCTCAAGCTCCATGTAAGCCTCTTCCAACGACCTTTGTATTTCGGCCTCCTCTGAGTGAGCTGTCGACCTCTCCGAGGCTCTGTTTACACATATCACGCCAGCTTCTTCCCATGCATGATCACTCTCCTCCTCTTCGTGACGCTGAACCTCGGAATCGTTCTTCTAACTTGAGCAACACCTTCATGGCTGATTCATCTGGCGGTAGACATCCAAGATCCACGCCGGATGAGTACAACTCTCTCAGCCTGCTGGCCATCATGTCAGGCTTCAAAGGGTCGGGTTGAGGCGTAGAAGACTGGCTTGTTGGTATTTTTGATGGCATGCCAGCATTCCCTGATATCACTGAGTCGTTCTGCCACGCAAAGACCTGTATCTGCGGTCAGAGACAGGACGCGTCTCGCGAGATGCGACTTACGTTCGCAGCAATGTACGGCTGTAGAGCTGCATTGCCACTTTCGCCGCTGTGGCTTTGGACGCCATTCACAACATGGGTCTGTTGTTCCGTCTTACAATGCATAGGACCTTCGTGGTCTATCCCGGAGGCCGATACACCTTCCCAGTAGTTGCCGCCTGTGGAAGCACCGATAATGTGGTCAAGACGGCAAGGTAACTTCTGCAGCGGATGCTGGCTGCAGAAGCTCAAGTGTTGAAGGTGCGCTCCAGGATGAAGCCCGCATGGGTGACGTCTGTAGAAACGCAGGGTCGTTGTCGAGGAGCGACAACTCGTCACATATGTCTGACCACGGCTGAGATAGCTTTTCAGCATCTTGAGAGCCAGGTGTAGGCAGAGCAATTGCGTTGGTAGAAGTGTTCAGCTGGGCGCCACCGAGCGACGAGATGCCGCCACGTTCCATCTTCAGAGTGGTCGAGGAGCTGCCGCAAAGAGGTTGCTGACCGAGCTTGGTCAAGTCATTCTTGGTACTGGACCGCCCTACACCCGTGTTCGGGTCGTTATCGGCCTCGCATGAGGCTGGTGTCTGGCGAATTCTGTTCCCTGTAAGTAGTATGAAGCAGATATATCGCCTCTACACGAGAGCCCAGGTGCTTTCCTGTAGCCTGTTTGAGCCTCACGGATCTGGACACGTCGGCTCTCCGTGAGGCCCGTAGTACTGTAAGTGGCTCCGTGAGCTTTACAGACTGGCATTGTAAGAAGATCCTTGCGCAATGTGATGGGTCGAGGGAACGAGTTGCGCCAGTCTGGAGCTTTCAAGCACATCTTTGGCTGGCGACATGGCCCCTGTTTGACTGACAACGAGCGGAGATGTTCGCAATCCTCGAGAAGGCATAATTTGCTGTTGCTGTTGGATAGCGTAATAGGTAGTATGGAGGTTTCCAATGGTGTCAATGGGAATGAGATGGAGTCCACCCTCCGTTTGTCCGCTCAAAGCTCCTAGCGCTGCCTATTTCGGCTTCCCCACGGAATGGGCCGCTCTCACCAAAATTTGGCGTAGAGCGCCCGCTTCGCGAGGCAACTTATGTATAATCACTTAGAACCTTATTGTCGTTACTAGTATTGTCAAATAAAGCCGTAAAATTGTATAAGAGCATGCAAACTAGTCCGTACTATAGAGTAAGCTATTAATCTATATATATAAAAGGAAGCCCTACTCCTAGTAGTAGTAGTCGGTCGTCTTTGTCTTAACTGTCGTCGTCGTCGCTACTATATAGACTATCTTCTTCTTATATCTCGACCTTAATCTCTAGCGGCGTTATAAGCTTAGTAGAATCTAGTAGATCTAGAGGCTATAAGGTCTTTAGCTAGTCGTTATAGTAGTTACTATAGCCGTCCTTAGTAGAGCGCTCGTATAGAATAAGGAAGTTACTAGTTTTAGTAATCTTACCGACGATATAGTTAAACTACTCGTTTTCTTACTATACGCTACGTTATACCTTAATCGCTTAAGCGCGAATAGAAGTACTCTTCGTCTAAATTATATACGTTACTCGCTCGAGTAGCCGCTCTTAGTAGTAGTAGAGCGACTTAATAGGGTAAAGATCTAGTAATCTTAGTAGCTAGTCGACAAACTTAATACCTTTGTCCTTAATCCGTATACGTATTAGCCGGCGTACTTTACTATAGATACTAGCGTTGTCTTCTATAATAACGACTCGCTTGCCTAGATTAGTAGCCTTAATATCGTAGTAGTACTTAAAGAGCAAGTTATTATAGATCTTAGTCGCGTACTAAGCGAAGTCTATCCGGTTCTACTTGTTTCGACGTACAAACTTCTCTAGTAGTAGATAAAATCGCTCTATAGTCTACTACTTTAAGAGACCTTTACCTTCTAGCTACTTAGAGTTGTCGCTACCGAATCGGTACGTAGTAAACTTAGCTTAGCGACGGCGCTTATTCTTATCGTTACGCTCCTTAAGTACGTCGTAGTATTACTTATACTTAAAGGACTCCGGCTACTCGGTAGCGTTCTACCGCTACTTAATAACGCGCTAGTAAAGATCCTTTATTAATACCTTAAGGCGATAGTCGATTCGCTTCTTTTCTAACTTAGTCTCGAAGCTCTACTTCTTCTACGGCCGTAGTACTATTAAACAACTACCGTAAGTAGTAGTCTATTACTTAACCTCGAAGGCAACGTCTTTAGTCGGTATATAGACCTTATTACCCTTAAAGTAGCTAATACAGCCACCCTTAGTACTACTAAAGTCCTTTACCTTCTCGTTAGTTGTAATAATTAGAGCGCCTTCTATAACGAGCTCCTTATAGCGCTCGTACTAAGCCTTACGTTTCTACTTATACCTTAGAGTAAGTTAAAGTTTACGGTAGCGCTAGCGACAAACGATTGCTCTCTATCGGCGCGGTATATTACTACTAATATAGTCCTTATCGTAAAGTACGTTAATAACTTACTACCGCGAGAGATACTAAGTACGATTAGTCTAAGGGGGCGCTTAATTAAAGCTACTACGATCTTATATATTGCCGTCGATTAGAGTAAGCGCTATCTATTTCTTCTAACTATTGCCGTATAGTAGTTTACCTTATAATACGTCTTCTATTGTAATACGCTACTCGCAAATAGTATCCTTAATACCTATATTAGTAGCGAGTACCTACTTAATACGTAGATATCGCTCTACTACTACTTTACGTATAATCTTACTAACTTCTAAGCCTAGAGTAATACGCTCTAGTTTGCTACGCTTAAGCTTACGCGCTAGATTAAGATTAGTAGCCGTAAGGTATCCGCTCTACTTATCCTTCTAGCGTAGTACTATTAGTAAGTCTAACTACTAGAGGTATAGAACTCTATACGATTACTTAACTTCTAAGAGAGTACTTAAGATTGTCTTCTAATCTACGCTAAGCTAGTCGCTAATCGCCTTCTATATAATGCCGTTTAGACTAAGAGCGGCTACTACTACTCGCTCTAGATAGTTTAGATAGTAGTATCCGCTCGACTAGTTCTAACGCGGTATTATCGTCTAGTTCTTTCTTAATCTTCTTCTATAGTAGTACTACTAGCTCTTCTTCGTCTACTTAGTCTACCTCCGGCTCTATCTCTTACCCTTCTTTGTCGTAAATAGCCTCCTCAATCTATCTAAGGCGTCGCCTATAGTTCTTAACGCGTAGTATAATCCGAAACTCGAGTCGCTTATTAAGGTAGTATACTTAATACTCGAGATCCTTAATACGGTTAAGGACCTCTATAGTTATAAAATCGGTATAGGTCGTATAGTTGTCCTAATCGTACTCTTCGCGCATTAGAGGTTCCTTAGAGTTTAGATCTTTCGATTTGCCGTACTAGTAATAAAGGTTAACTATATTGTAATCTTAATATAGTTACGTAAAGAGTTGTTGTTTTAATGAAGCTAAGGATGTCGGTGTAGCCGGTCTACGGATTGGGCTTATCGATAAGACTAGCGCGAGGAACTTTGAGCGGACAAACGGAGGACTGTCCGCTAGGGACGAAGATCTCTTCCAAGCTCGCCAAGCTCCGCTAAGCTTTAACAGTCCTTGCTGCGTGGTCCGTGCCTGTGATGAGCGGCGGACGGGAGAGTCCTACCTTAGCTGCTCTCTCTGTACACCAACATCAACAAGCTGGGTTTGTGCAATTCGAGCCATCCCCACCATGTTGGGTACTGTGCACATGCCACAAACCCAGAACATACTGCGTGTCCCCAGACATGGAGAATGGCCCACGGGATATGGAGTCTGGCAGCAGCGAAGAGCCTCAGCGCAGTCGGCTGGACACCGGACGCAAGGGTAGCGCTTGTCTCGAATGTCGTAAGCAAAAGGTTCGTGGCGATGCTGTGTCCTCTCGCGACGCGATTTGACGCGTTGTTTGCAGGTTAAATGCCGTATGGAGACGTCCCAGCCGCCTTGTATACGGTGCGGGAAGAAAGGCCTGGACTGCGTGATCGAGCGCAACCTCCAGACACTGCTTGAGGATGATGACATGTAATAAACGCCACTGAGCGACCCCTCGAGCCCCTCCCTTCGGCCTTGGCGGTGCTGACCGAGTGCTTGACTGTAGATGGAAACACGCGACTGAGCAGAGGCTCGTTCGCCTCGAGCAGACCGAAAAGAAAGTCGCGGAGCTCGAACAAAAGCTAGCGACGCTGCTCAACCACACCGGCCCCACCTCTCCTCCCGCCTGGCTATCTCCTCCGGGTCGGCGCGAGGCCAACACTGAGGATGTACCATCATCATCCGAAGCTGCCGAGCCCTCAGGCGCCCTGCCAGACTGGACGATTGTAGTAGATCTTGACACCAGCCCTGGTGCTCTGCCCGGCCATTATGCTCTTGCCACCGCTTCTCTCGGGAGGCCGGAACGCCGCCGTCAGGACATCATCGCTCGCGGTGCCATAAGCGCAGAGGAGTCTACAACGTATTGTGACGCGTATCAGAATCAGCTGGACCACTTTCTTTACGGAATCCTTACAAGGCATCATGGCACGCCCGCAGATATGGTCGTTCTTCGAAATGACATGCCTGGCTTATGGATCGCTGTCTGCTCCGTTGGGGCTCTCTATTGCGCCTCGTCCAACTTCGAGCTCCTCTACCAAGAATTTGTGGCATTCAGCGCAAGCTTGAGTTTTGCCAAACGAAGCACCATAGATGATGTCCGAGCGCTCTGCATTGGCGCCTTTTGGCTAGGCGACCTGTCCTGGTGTCTTACAGCGATCGCTGTACGAATTGCCACCGAACTCCAACTGCACAGAAGCTTTCAGAGGGCCCTGGATGGTGACTACGAGCATTATCTACGGGCTCGCCTCTACTTCCTGGTCTATGTCTGCGACCATCACCACTCCATTCCGTACGGGAGGCCACCGCTCACTCGGGAGTGTGAAGCTGTGCGAAATGCTCGCAAGTTCCTTGACTGTGAGCACGCCACTGAATCCGACGTACGCCTAGTTAGCCAAGTGCTCCGCTGGAGTATCTGTTCTAATATATATGATACCTTTGGAGCGAACGTTGACCGCCCTCTTTCTGCGGCCGATATCCCATTAATACGACGATTCAACATTGCGCTGGACACCCTCCGGGCAGAGTGGGCGGATCGTTTCAATGCCGATGCTTACGTCGGAAACTATCCGAGTAAAGGCGCGAGCCTGCAATATCACTTCGCAAAGCTCTACCTTGGGTCGCATGCACTCCGAGGCCGTCACGACGATCTCTTCAAAGGCATTGGACTTGGCGAGGCTTCGGACACCGACGAACTTGCCAACGTGGCCGTCTTCTCGGCCATATCTATCCTGCGTACAGTCGTCTCTGATCAGGAAATACAGTCCTACCTGAATGGCATACCGACCTACTTTCACACGATGATTACGTTCGCCACTGTGTTCCTCCTCAAGGTCTCGACACGTTTCTCCACTCTCGGTCACCTCGACATGCAAGAAGTGCGACAGCTGCTTCTTGCTCTGGTAGCTGTCATGAAGCAGGTAACGGGCAACATGCATCCCCACCACCTCTTGGTGAAGATCACCAACGGGCTTGACGAGGTTGTACAAAAGAGTGGCTTGTTCAGGTGGCAGCGGTGGCTCCAAAGCCAGCAGACCAATTGATGATGGCAACGAATCAAACAATACCACAACCTCCTATCGCGCAAGATGACTTTTTTCTATCTGAGGAGATGTTTGACCAGAGCCTAATGAGTGACTACGATATGTTAATGGGACAGCATCAGGGTCTGTGATGAAGCAAGAGCAGTAGGAGGATTCGTCGCATGATCAGTTGGCTGGCTTGCCATACTGTATGACTTATGTGTACCGACCCAAATTATGGTTTCAAAGGAAGCTCTAGCGGACAGCCATTGTTGCGGCCAGGCAGGCGATCCAGCGACGGCACTGAAATGAAGCTGCAAAAGAAGGACTTTTCGACTGTTCGTTCACGATCTGTCAGAGGTACAAGGCAGCCATATGTGTATATAGGTTACTATACATCTGCATTCTTCTCTTCCGTTGATCATCGCCTGCGAGCACTACGGCAATCGCAGTACTTATAGCCATCAAACCAGGTGCAAGATGCTCGAAGAACTGAATGTTTCTTTTGCCGCTTGATGGTCGAATCGTGGGTTGAACGTACAGTGCCAGTGTCGTGGCAAAGTCATCCTCGGAACAGTCGTCGTCGGTCTTTGTCGGTAGAACCTCGAACGGGACCAGCGCCCAGTACTCAATAGATCGCTCAAGGGCAGTGCTGATCGAAGTTGAGTTCCGTTTGAGCCAAGCATATGCCTGCCCTTCGAAATCGAAAGCGTAGACCGTCCTACAGCCCAGCTGTAGCTCTGTCACGAATGTCCATGTTCGTTGATGACAAGGATGTTCGCCGTCAATGCGAGTGCAAAAGACGGTTCTAGAGTCTCTCCGCGTTGTAGCGACGATGCTGGTGTGCTTGCGTGGTAGGTGGAGTGCTCTTGTGAACGCTGGGTAGCAGCGGTGGACGATAGACGTTGCTCCAACCTGAACAATCTCACAGCCTTTGCATGCGGTCTGCCAGCCTTCTGGCGAAAAGGCTGCGCTGGAGATGGTATGCATCTTGACAGGCTCTGCGTCTCTGATCTTGTTCATGTTGATGTGTGGTTGGCGTAATTGGCATGGAGAGTCGTCGTCCACACTTGTGAGCTCATTCATATCTGACTTCACCATGCCCGGGTACACGCCGACACTCACTGCAAGGATTGTGTTCTGAACTTCTGTTTTTCCAGATCTCGGGAATCGACCGATTTACGTTTCGGGCAAATGCCGAGTATTGGAGATCGATCCCCGTTACTATACAACGAGTCTCGGCAGTTTCAAATTATGATGAGTCTGCCCAGCATTAGTATTCGGTCAGCTGACACTGTTCTGGCCCGGTGTGGTCGTCGGAGGACTTTGTCGTAAGGTGGTGACAGCAGCATTGAGAAACCGCCTTCGCTGGGTGAGCCAGTTCTCTGATTGGTGGACGGCCAGGGCCGCTAGTACAGCCTTGCCAGTTGCCATCTGGCGGGCATGGTATCAAAGTGCTCTTAAATAGGCAACGAACCAACGGCTCAAGCATAGACTAACCCATGTCATCCTATGTTCTTCGAAAGTGCAGCCGCAATAGCACCTCTTTCCAGACCTTGCAGCATGTCTGACAAAATCGAAGTGCCGGCTACCGGGCTAAGACCGATGTCATGCTCGGAGCACACCGAGCGTAGAATGAATGCCTCCCAAGCCTTGCCTGTCATTCGTCATGAATACAGTGATTGCCGTGTATCGTGAACTGCATACTTGTAGAGCAAACAAGCCTCTTACACCTTCCCACCACCAATCCTGGACACCGGTAAAGAGATACGCGAGAGGGGAGAACTGGCAGATTAGCAGATGGCGAACCAGAGAGAACCAGAGAAGTACGAAGAGCCTGAGGGACGTTCGGACAGTGAAACATGTCCCCCAAATCCCCATCAAAGCCAAGATCCAGGATCGTTAGAGGCCAACACCGAAGCCCAGGAAGAGAAGAACACTTCTGCAGACGAGCCATCGAATACCCATGATAACACAGAGCCGGAAGCTCCGTACTCGATCTTCAGTCCGGCAGAGCGGAGGCTCATCGTACTGATAGCAGCGTTGACCACATTGCTGCCGCCGTTGACAGGCAGTATGTACTATCCCGTGATCCCCACAATGGCACACGACCTACACGTATCCGTCAACGATATTAGCTATACGATCACAGCCTACCTGGTACGTCCCAACTCCAACTTCCGCTCACAAGACATGCCCAACCACTAACCTGACAGCACTCCCTGTAGATCGTGCAAGGAATCGCTCCATCCTTCATCGGAAACCTGTCCGACGAGGTAGGCCGAAGGCCAGCTCTTATCGTCGCCTTCATCGTCTACATCGCAGGCTGCATCGGGGCGGCGTTTAGAAACAACTACGCTCTTCTCCTCGTCATGCGTTGCATCCAGAGTGCAGGAAGCAGCGGTACAATCGCAATGTCTCTGGCCACAGTCTCAGACATCGTCACCTCTGCGCAGCGAGGAAGCTATACCTCTTATGTGCAAATGGGATGGATGGTCGGCCCTGCTATCGGACCGGTAAGTACCCTCGTTCTGTCGCAGAAACTCAATAAAAGCTGATTGTCTCTTCCACCGAAACAGGTTATCGGCGGCTTACTGGCTCAGCATTTAGGCTGGAAATCCATCTTCTGGTTCCTGACAATCTTCTCGTCGACTGTCTTCATTACACTATTGTTGTTCATGCCAGAGACCAGTCGCGCCATCGTCGGCAACGGCTCCATCCCATGCGCAAAATGGAATCAACCGATCATTGCCCTTCTCCGGAACGCCCGTAGAAAACCGCAGTCCGACGTTGAAGCCGCCGTATCCGACCCCTCAAAACAACACCCACCTTCCCATCCCAAGAAAAAGAAACCAAACCTCAACCTCTCCCCCTGGTCCTCGCTAAAACTCTTCACCGACAGAGAGACCTGCCTCTTACTCCTCTACAGCGGCACAATCTACGCCAGCTCCTACGTCGTCGTCTCCACCATGCCAGCCCAACTCCAAAAATACTACAGCCTCAGCCTCGTCCAAACCAGCTTGTGCTATCTCTCCACAGGCTTCGGAACCATAACCTCCGTCCTGCTGACCGGCCGCTTTCTCGACTGGAACTTCCGCCGCCACGCCTCCCGTCTCGGCCTCGAGATCTCCAAGAAAAGACAACATGATCTGCGAAACTTCCCCATCGAAGTGGCAAGGCTGCAGATAACGTTCCCGTTGCTGCTAGCGACAGGAGCCAGCCTTCTGGCATATGGCTGGAGCATGCAAGCTCAAACGTCCCTGGCGGTGCCGTTGATATTCCTCTTCTTGCAGTCCTTTGGCATAGCGAGCTCCTTCTCTGGTCTGAATAATTTGCTGATGGACTTGAATCGGATGAACCCGGGTACGGCTTCTGCGGCTATGAATTTGAGCCGGTGTTGGATGGGAGCTGGGGGTGTTGCTTTGGCTGGCTATCTGAATGAGGTGGGCGGACTGGGGTGGATGACTGTGACGGTTGCTGGTATCTGGCTTGTCTTCAGCCCCATGGTTGTCGTAGTTGTGCGATATGGCCCTAAATGGAGAGAGGAGAAAGCAAAAGGTCAGGAGGTGCAGGGATAAGCCAAGGGAATCGCGGGTAGAACGGCAGACTGAGCAATGCCAAACGCCGCGACCGCTGACGGGAAAAAGGGCGTTGAGGGTTTGTTTTGCATTTGGCGATGGCAATCAAGCATGCAGACCCGAGTAACGTGAAGTTGCAACAAACCGGTTTGGCTCAGGCAGACAGCTGTGAACGAGTGCAGATTGGCGTACAAAAAGCCTGCCACAGTCGTATCTCACTGCTTTATCTCCAGATCCACACCTTCATATGAGACAGCATTGGATCTCCATGATACTCTGTATGTCTACACATAGAGAGGATCCGCCATAGGTTTCCCCCGAACGTCCTTGTATGATTGGCTACACTGTGCATTCGCGTGAAATACCTGTTTGTTCACTGCCTCCACTCGAGCCCACTATCGCATATACATCCACGGGTGTCCGGAGGCGCTGTGGTGGTACCTTGCCGGCTTTGGCCGGTCGGTCACATTTTCACTGCCATCCGAGTGTATTCCGACTGGCCGGGATGAAAGGTGGAAAGTTTCGAGCTTTTCTCCAGACTGCCAGAAGAGGTACTGCAAGGTGATGGATGGGAGATTGTTGTGTCCAGAGTCAGGCGCTTGAGAGGCGGCGAATGATGTGTACTGTCTGAACGCTCGCGGCTCTTTCAGAGTAGTGTTAGGTTGACTGTTCGCCTTCTGCGCGGACTAGACAGCTCGATTGTAGCTGGACAGCTCATGACGTCGGTCTCCAGGTGCGGTGAGGTAATTGATCTCCCTGTCGCTACGCAACATATGCGTCGTTCAGCCACCAACACTACTTTCCCGCCGATGCCTCTCTTTGAGTTTCTTCTCAGTCTTCATAAACTCTCTGATCCCTACAGGTATGTCGGCGAAGAGATCTGCACCGCCCGCCTGCCCAAAGCTCTCCATGCCACCCGCCTGCGCCCAATTCGTCTCACTCCCACCCCCATCGTCGTCCATGCTCGTCGCCACGTGACCAGGCATACCGGGCTCCTGAGCCATCATCCCCGTAGCTCTCCCTTTCGTGCGCTGCTCAAGCAACTTTGACCCCGCCTCTGCGCTCTTCGCTGCCCACTCCTCCAGCTCGTCTCGGTAATTGTCCCAAACGCAGTTTACACAGCCGCTCATGCAGCAGTTGTCTGGTTCTTCGGGACGAGGAGGCACAAGTATGCCTGCTATATCGCGACTCTTGGCTTCTATTTCCCGCCTTCTTGCGACTGGACCCGCAAGCCGCGAGCCGAAGACTACGCGGGCTTTGCTCAGCTGCTCTTCCTTCTCTGTCTTTGGCAGCTCATCTGGCGGCGGTCTCCCGGGAGCTGTACGTGTGCCAGGTTGCACGGAATGCAGTGGTGCGTCTAAGAGGTCTGCATAGTAGCCTTCGAAGGGATTCGAAGGCTTAGACCCAGTGTCATCGGCGTACGATCGTTGCTGCAAAGGGCGATAGGCCCAGCCCAAGGGACAACGGCATCGAGGTGAAAGTACTGCTATCCTTCGCGCAAGCGATGCTGGTCGCATGGTTCATGACAGTAGAGAAGAAGATTCGGAAAAGCAGCTTCCAATGCGAGATGAGCTATGGCACTACGTCATGGAAGGCCGTGCACCGGCACAAGGCTGTACATTCAGGTGAGTATTCGAATTCTTTCATTTCTTCCGATTCCCGTCCACACTCATGGACAGGCTTCTTAGGCATCGATCCAGCATATCTCCTTGGTGGCCACCTGGTCGCGACTGGCATGGGAATCTCATAGTCCGTGATCCGAAAAGGAAGTCCACTGAGAGTCCGCTATGTGGCTACTGTAAAGCACTCTCACTCGACAAGATGCGCGGTCAAGCCGAGGAGTCTAAGCAGAAGCACCGACCAAGCCACCTCGCTTTGAAGCTGTCCGCAGAGGCAGGGTGCCCGCTATGTGACTACATATGGCAAAGTCTAGCGTACGGCTTTGAAGACGTGTACCAAACCGACATGCAAGATGTAATGGCGACGATCTCCGAGCGCTATCCTGGTAGATCAATCGCACTCCAAGCCAGTGGAAACCTGGCCATTCTTCCAGAGGGATCTAGCGACGTTGACAGCATCTACGTCAGCACCTATCTGACCGACTCGGAAGACCCTGATCCCACGCTTCATCCAGACCATCAGCTTGAATTATATGGCATATTGAATCTTTTTGCCCATGCAGGAGATCCCGCTGCATGGCATGGTAGTGTAACGGGTCGTCCACTTCCAGGGCCAGCTGGCTCGGATGAGGATTTTGTTACCATCGAGGGCTGGCTGTCTGAATGTACGCACAAACATGGGATCTGCTTGAGGGAGACGACACCTACACTGCCTTCCCGAGTCATTGACATCGGGCCTACTGAGGGCAACCTCGAGCCACGCCTGATAGAGCCCGAGGCGGGTACACAGGGGAAGTACATCACGCTGAGCCATTGCTGGGGCGGCAACGTCCCTATATCGACCACCACGGCCAATCTCCACGAGCACAAGCGATCAATACCGCTGAAATCTTTGCCCAAGACGTTCCACGATGCAGTGAAGATCACGAGGCGACTGGAAGTCCGTTACCTTTGGATCGATTCCCTCTGTATCCTCCAGAACTCAAAAGAAGACTGGGAGCAGCAATCGAACTTCATGGCCGAAGTCTACGGCGGATGCTACATCAACCTCGCCGCCCGAGCGGCAAAGAACTCGTCTGTGGGCTGCCTGCCCGAACGACCGCCGCAACCGCCCGCATGCCCGCTACCTTATACTTCTGTCGACGGCAAGATCAAAGGCACGATGTATGTAAGAAGTCCAGAATCCCGTGCCAGAAGAGCGGAACACAGTCCTCTGGACAGACGGGGCTGGGTCCTCCAAGAGCTCTTGCTTTCGCCACGCATCGTCCACTTCGGCATAGACCAGCTATACTGGGAATGCGCTGGTTGCTGGAAGCGCCAGGACAACAACATGAGTGATGAGACTGGGGTATCCGGCCCCAAACATGAGGAAGACGTGCGCAGCAAGTTGTGGGATCCGGCGAATATTGGAACCAAGCTGCGTTTCAGTCAATGGTGCAAAGTCATTGGTGATTATACTGCGCGGAAGCTGACATACGAGACGGATCGATTGCCTGCCATAGCTGGGATTGCCAAAGAGTTCCAAGCCGTGCTAGGTAGTGATTATGTCGCCGGAATATGGAAAGACGACCTGGTCACTGGCATCGCTTGGTACGCTGTCACAGGGAGCAACAATGTCGATGGAACGTCGCCCCTTCCGAGCTGGGCTTGGCCAAGAGTGCAAGGTCCTGTCGTTTTCGGTTGCGCACCCACCGATGGGAGTTTACTACGCATGGTAAACCCTTGCAAGGTCGTCGACTTCACTTACCAGCCCGTCGGACCATCATTGTTCGGTGCCATCAAAGATGCGCGGCTTACTCTTCGAGGGACATGTATACCTGTTGTATACAATCCTACGGTAGACGACATGTGGGGATCATTGTACAATGAGAAAACAAGTTATGGTGCCCCCTTCCGGAACGTGGGTATGCGACGAGACCCTGCAAGCGGCCTGAGCGCTGGAGACAAGATCTACCTTTTCGTGCTTTGTACCGATTTGACTCCGGGAAAGGATCCTTCGGCATACTCGGACACGCATGTGATGCTCGCTATCAGGCCGACGCCCGGCAACGCCAGCAGGTTCCACCGTGTTGGATATGCCACTGCACGTATCACGACGACGCAATCGGAGGCCAAGTACGGCAAGATATCGATGCCGTTGGATGCCGAAGTCAAAGATGTGGTGCTGGTATGACCGTCACGATTGATTTCACTACTGAATCCGACAGGATGATCTTCTGTTATTCGCTGATCTGCGGGTACGATTGTAATGTCCTTCACTCCGTCCTACTTGCTAAAGCAGTCTCCAGGTCATACTGTATATCTCACTGCCAACCTATCTGCCTGTGCCTGCTGCATTTCCCTAGGATCAATCCGATAATTATTGAGTCGCTATGTGAGCGGAGAGAACGTGAGCAATTGCAGCAAGATATTGGCTTGTCTTGGCTGGCAAATTCTTTCTACCGTCTACAGATCCAGATCATCCCATCTTCCTTGTCGATGTGGAGTTGCCCATCGTACCAGTCAGTGATCAGTCATCCACCAAGCAATCGCTGCAGGGTGGTTCCCTTCAGCCGTGCCGGCATATTACTACATCCGCATATCAATGTACAAGAAGACCCACAAGATGCCCATCACCGAGCTGTATTGCTGCTTCATTTACAGTTTACCATGACCTCCACCACGGGCGGTCCGCCTTGTGGTCACTCGGAGCGCTGTCATCGTTCGGGGCGCTGCCGCCATTGGGGGCACTGGGTCCGTCTCTTGGAACCTTACCGTACCCATTCCCGATATCCCTCTTCATCCTCGCGTACTCCAGCTCGTCCTTGCACTCTGGGCAGGTTTCTTGAATGTTCGCTTCGTTGGGTGTGGGTGAAGTGCCTGCGTTGCCAATCTCTCTGTTGTGCTTTTTGCAAAACCGGTTACCGTTGTTCTTCTTCATATTGCGATGCAAATCGTGGGAGTCGTAGCACATCAAGGTCGGGATTCATGACCGCCTTATACTTCCAATGCCACTGTCTGTCATGCGCTCGTACATTTGCTACATCTCTTTGTTGTGAACACGTTCATTGAAACATGAGGAGACATACGCTCAGCAAACACGAGCGAGGTCTCTGCTGGATGCAGCTTCCAGACATGGTTCACAAAGTTAGAGTACACTGTTGTATTCCCTTTGGCACATGGCTCAGCGTCCTTACTACCCTTTGTTCAAGCTTCACCCGTCATTCATGAGTGCTTGCTGCAGTCCAGCCTCTGCAAACGTTGATCCTACAGCGCTCTCGTCCCGTCCCACAAGGATCCAGTCTTTGACGACTGCCGAACCGTCAAAGATCCATTCTTTCTCTTCGTCTGAGCAGCGGCCCGGATCCAAGACGTAGCACTCTCGTGGTGGCGCTGGCAACACATCGCTCGGCATCCACCAAGTATCACTCGGACCTTCAGTAGCATACTGCTCGCCTTTGGCAGCCACTGTCTGCAAATCCACATTGCCTGTTGCGATGTCCTTGCCACCCAGAGCCCGCATGAAGATCTCGTACGCCACTTCCGGCTGGTATGAGGGCACCAGATGACCAGCTTGGTACACCCGCGTGAACGAGAAGTTGCCATACTGCCTCGTCAAGCCTCCGGAGTGGACGGGCGAGATGACCAAAGGAGCGTAGCCGGCAGACGCAAACTCTTGTTGCGAGGCCCAAGGCACCTTGAGCGAAGACTGTTCGCCTCCGATCCAATTGCAAGCGTAGTCTCTATCGCCGTAAAGCATGCTTACTTTGACACCGTGATCGAGGATGTATGCCATGTCTTCGAGCAAACCGCCTTTGGCCATGTCGCCTGTGGCCATGAAGCCCTGGTAGACAGCACCTGAGACGTAACTAAAGTTCACAGGCGTACCTAGAGCTGACTGGACCCTGCAGATCGGCAGGTGTTAGCATACATCTGGAGTACAACTCACCATTATCAGTACTCACCAGTGTTGATTGAGGTAAGCGACCAGATAGAACGGAGGGAAC